>JAJONR010006494.1:0-31070 GCA_029582245.1 Solanum etuberosum
CATGAGGACTGTTTCATATTAGTTCATTAAATATTTGTCAACCTTTTCTGTTTGAAACAGATCTACAAACCAATCCCTGAGCAAACTGGAGAAGCATCAATTATATAGAGAACTGAGAGATTGTCTTGATACCGTGGAGCCCTTAGAGGGGAAACCATTGGAAGAAGTGGTTGGTCTCTTTGAAATTACATGCCTCATATGAACTCTTATAAGTCCTCAAGTTGTATTTGTCAAGCTGCTGCTCATAATGAGCTTTTGTTGTTTTAGGTAGAAAGGGTCAAGTCTGCAACTTCATCTTTAAGAAGAGTTCTTCTATCCCCATTGTTTTCTGATTTCTTTTCAGATAATGGGCCCATAGATATGATGGAAGAAGATGCTATTTCTAGCCTTTCAATCCGTTTGAAAATAAGTTTGACAGTCTGGGACTTTGTGCTTCCAGCTACCCCTTCTGTCCCTGCTGTGATTGGTGTATCCTTTTTTGTACACTGGGTTAGAAGTTATATCAAGCCATTTAACTGGTTGTGGAGAATTGCTCCTGGTCACTGATTGCTATCAATTGAATTCACGCGATTTTCGATTTGTCAGGCTTAATTGCCAATTAATTCGTAATCTATTGCATCATGTTGACTTAACATTTTTCCTGCGAACAATTGATTTGACTGTTTCCTTTTCCTAATTGACGAGCTTCTTCTTTGGAATGTCCTCCATTTCTGTTGACTGATGTATTCTTACGAGTCTATTCACGTGTTGCTTACATCTTGTGTGGTAGTAGTTCTTTTTCCTTCTTCTCATTCATTCATGTAAACTAGAATATCATAGCAGACACCTGGAAACAGCAAATATTCTGCAATTCTATCCTTTTCTCTCTTTACTTACTAGTGACTGCTGGTACTAGTCTCTGTGATAAAGCAACTGAATTTTCGAATGAGGACGGAGTTCTTTAATTCTGTCTAGATATCTGATACTGTTATTGAAGATCGATTTGGGGTTGAGCACGGAAGCAATGAATGGTTTGAGCTGTTAGATCAGCATTTCAAATGGCTACTTCAGTATCGAATTAGTCCATACTTCTGCAGGTGGGGCAACGGCATGAGAGTTTTGACATACACCTCACCATGGCCAGGTAGTATATGATGCTTATTGTTTAGTATACTTGTACTTGCGAAACTCTCTTACTTTTAGATCTACTTGAAGTCTGAATAGATAAGTTTGTAAAGGTGCTGAACTGGAGACTCTAGTTCTATTTTCCTACTGGCTTTTACTCCAAGTGTATCTACAATAAACTAAAATTCCTTTCTCCAATGCTGTTATAGCTGACCATCCAAAATCAGATGAGTATTTCTCTGACCCTCGTCTTGCGGCATATGCTGTACCTAATGGTCCGATAGTCCCCTGGTATGATGGACAACTCTTTTGCCAAAAGGTCTAAGATAGTAGGATGTATGTTGTGTACAAGTTGATCAGTTTCCTTTTGCTTCTTAATTTGGCATTAGCGGCGATACTGCGAAGGACTACTTACGAAGGGAGGTAGAGATACTAAGAACAAAAAACCATTGGAGGAAAGCATACTTCTATCTGTGGGATGAGGTAAGTGAGCAGATTGAATTGCTATTTTTTTATAGCATATATGACAAACTTTTTATTGTTCTAGTGACACTTGCAGTTCAGAGTCAAGTATCCTCCTGTTTGTAGCTGGGACATGGTCTTTGCTCTTTCTGATTTCGTAGATGAGAAACATCATTTTCCTGAAATATGTTGTTTGTTGTTACAACACCAGGCAACAACTATTCCTCAATAACAAACTTTGTGGCCTTACAGATATACATATAAACATGATGTGTATATAAATATCCTATTTTCTGCTTTAAACCGGTAAATCCTTTTGTCCATACAAAAAAGGGGAAACCATACGGTGTACAGACTTATAGTGCTTAAACTGTCTTTTCCAAAAGGTAAGACAACCATGGGATGGACTAAACTTTTTTATTTCTTCCATTCAAAAAAGGCTGTATGTATAAGACCCACTGTGATCCGACCCTTCCCCATAGCCTGTGTATAGTGGGAGCTTAGTGCACCGGGCTAACTTACTTTCCCTATTCAAACACTAACACTGTATATTGTTTTATTCCTTCCCTTTACCCCCTTGAATTTAATTTTACTTTTCACTCACTTTTCCTGCTTCGGGCAGTTGATGGTAACTACCTATCTTTATGTCTATGTTCTAAATTAGTTTTGTTTGCATTTGTTCAGCCTCTTAACATTGAACAATATACTTCCCTCCGCCGCATTGCCAGTGATATTCATGCCTATGCACCTGATGCTCGTATTCTGACAACTTATTATTGCGGTGAGCATCAGATTTCTCTTCATTACATGTATTTATTTCAATGAGATGTTGTGCCTGATAGCTATATGTCTATTTCCTTGTCTTTTGTTGCCCTTTGGATTGAAGAAATCTATCTACTAAATAGAATTGTGCTATATCTGTTTGGATGATGCACCTACTGTGCTATATTGCATAAGCAAAATATGTGAGGACAGACTGAATTGTGGAGTTGAAACAAAAAGCATATTTTTGCTTCCAACCCACTCTGAATCATATGATAAGCTGCTGATTGAAGAGTATTAGCTGTCATATTTAGTGTTGAAACTCCTGTTTCTTATGGACACTTTAAATAGAAGTGGAAGAACAGTAGAAATTCTTCATCTTAGTGATTAGTGAGTCTCGTTGGTGCCTGTGTTTATGGCCAGTTCTTGCAGAAAATTTCGTATTTAACAGGCTTATTACATGAGCACGGCGTTATTCTTACTGTCTGAAATAATTTTTTAGATGGGTATTGCTTTGTCTGATATTATTCTGGATGTCAATGCTTTCTTGGAATATATGCAACTGTTGTGCCAATGTAACTGGTGCGGCTATTTGTTGAGACACGTTTTAAGGTGAAAATATTAGATATATCCCAGTTATGCATGGTTTTGCAATTCCATCAGGTGCATTTATCCTCTACACTTACATTTGGAACACTTAATTGATAAAATTCCCTTGATGACTTGGAAACTGAGAGGGTTACCATGCCTTGAAGTAATTGACATCAACTTTCTGGCAATTCTGACTGCTTTATCTGAAATTCTAAGGTAATAATTTGAGTGATGTCACTGACAGAAGCATCAAATGAAGCTTCATCTGAGACAATTTCAGATGATTTTAGATCTTTGTGATTGACAAACTAGATATTTATTTGGCTCTCTTTGGCCTAGATCTGTCTGAATATTCTTTGGTAATTGTTATTCGCGTGGAAAACATTCTTCACTCACATGGTTACTGTTCTTATTTTACAGGACCAAGTGATGCACCTCTTGCTACAAATAACTTTGAGGCTTTTCTGAAAGTTCCTGCGTTCCTACGTCCACATACTCAGATATACTGCACAAGGTAGTGATTTAGTTTCTTGAGAAATCCTTTGTTTTATTTCCAATGTACAAGTATGAGAATGACCAAGGAACTATTACATTAAAAAATGAATGTTGTGATTAGTTTTTACCTACCTTATAAATAAAAGAATGTGGTGATTAGTAAAAGAACCAAAAAGTTTATTTTGCTAGTATTGCAGCTCAGATGGATGGAAACAAACACCGCCCTTTGTGAGAACTCACTGAATAAATTAGGTACTCATTCAGTTTTGGATGAGATAATCTGGAAGTCTCATTATCTGTGTTATGTTCAGTGATTTGAAATAGTTGAATTTGCTATCTTTGGATTTGGTATAGTGAAAGCATCACGTCCTCATGGATTAGCTTAATTTGTGTCTTAGTTAACAAGTTTGAGCCCTGTGCCAAGTGAACTAAGTCCAGTATATAAGTGGAAGGGTAGGGAAGTCTGCCCCATTATCCCCGAGTTTTGGTTGAAAATTCATGTATAGTGAAAGCATCATAGTTTACTACTGCATCTCTTAAATTTTAGAAACCTGCTGATGTATTTCTTTCCATTTATCCTACCCACTAGTTTTGGACATGTGCCCAAGCAAGCACTACATATGGTATGAGTCAATATTAAAACCACATTGTAATGAGTATCACAAACTGTTCAGCAGGAAAATACAAGTTGAAATAGATGAACAATCAACCTGTCCGAGTAACTTCTTCGTTGGATGCCAAATGATTTGATATTCTCTGAATCTGCAAAAGTTGAACAACTAAGGACGTGTTCGGTACAAATGAAAATGTTTTCCATGAAAAGTTTTTTCTTGGAAAATAAGTGGGTTTCTTACTTATTTCTTTGTGTTCGGTATGTAAGCAAAAAATACTATGCTGAAAATATTTGTATATAATCTAGACAAATACTATGGAGGTAGGGGTGAGGATACGGGGGTGGTGGAGATGGGGCTAAGGGAGTGGGGGTGAAGATCAGGTGTGTTAGGAGGGTGGGGAGGACACAATAAATGTGGAATGTCACATGTGGAATTTATTTTCCTCATTTTTAGGAACTTGTTTTCTTAAAGAAAATGTTTTCCAAAAACTTTGACCAACCGATCATGAGAAAATTAGTAAACACTTTCTCGGAAATATTTTCCTCCATACCTAGTGCACCCTAAATTAAGTTTGGTATTTAGAATGTATAGTGAGTTACATCTTTGTGTTATAAGGTGCAAACATGTAATACATTTGTATGTTATCCAATACTTCCTTATAGAGATGATGTTCTTGGCGTATGTTCCCTATGTCAATGCGGACAACTAATATAGTTAATGAAGCAGGCAGTGTAGCAACTAATGAATATAATACAAGATTGAGATAGTATTACCTATTCATCAATGAATACCTATTTGTCAACGAATATTAGCTACTAAAATACCCTCAACTATATATTGTTATTGGATTTACCTTGGAGGTACTACCGGATAAATCATAATGGCAAGCGAAGAAGAGCTATGAAACAATGCATACCTATTAGCAAGTTGAAGAAATATGCAATAAAGTGGGTAATTTGAAGAAGTAACAACTAATGAATATAACACAAGATTGAGATAGTATTACCTCTTTGTCAATAAATATTAGCTGCCAACGAGCACCCTCTCCATTAGCATTTCTGTACTCCTTTATTCAGCTTCTTCGAATTACTAAAACCTTAGTCACCCATTTTGTTGTATTACCTATCTAGTGCTATCCGGTAATTGAATTACAACAAAGAGTTTGTAACATAGGAACTACAAAGCCATAAGATACTATATGTTCTTTCATCGTAATTATTTTTTGTAGCAATTATGTCACATTTAATAGATTTCATCAAATCACATGCCGACTCTTAATGATTAAGTAACGTATAAATCATCGGAAAATGTGTAATGTTTTGCACGTTGGAACAACATATCATGTGTAATCCCACAAGTGGGGTTTGTGGAGGGTGGTGTACACAACTTTATCCTTATCTTGTGAAGGTAGAGATATTGTTTTCTATATACCCTCGACTCAAGGAGTACATCAAAACAAGTATGAAAAGGATATATAGTAGTGGAGAAGTCATGCTGAAAATAATAGGGAAGGAAAACAGTAGCAATAACCAGTTATACGAAAATCAAAGCAAAGGAAACAAAAATAATGATAAAATCATAGAATAAGATGGTAGAAGAGTAATAATACCAATACGGAGAAGGAAAACTAGACAATGCTTGACCACCCACTAACCTTCTTCCGTGATCCTCGATCTCCATATTCTCTTACCTAGGTTTATGTCCTCGATATGTTGCAGGTGTGTCATGTCTCGCTTAATCGCCTCTTCGGCCTACCTCTACCTCTCCTCATTCCCACCATAGTTAATCTCTCGCATATCCTCACTAGAGTATCTCCTCTTCTCCTCTTCATGTGCTCGAACCATCTCAGTTTTGCCTCCCTCATCTTTTCTACCATAGAGGCCACTCCAACCTTGTTCCCGAATATCTTTGTTCCTAATCTTAAAATTCTTCTGGAAATGTGTAAAGTTTTGCACGTTGGAGAGCCCGTAAATTTATAGAAGGCATTCTTTCCATGCAACAATTTGTCATTTATTACCGGTATTAATTAGCATTTAATATGATATCATTAAATAAGACATCCCTTTTGACAATTGTTCATATTTATACTGATTCAACCAAGAAGTTGTGGGGTTTCTGTTTCCTTAAACGTGTAGTTTTTCTTTTTTTTAGGATGAGGAGTAGTTTAGTCGACCAACTTTTCAAGGGTATTTCCATATACCAACTTCCTACTTTTAGAATATTATATGGATTTTTTTGGACAAAAATGTTGTTTTCTCTTTCTGTAGCTAGTTCTTTTTATCTCATGCTCTTTAGTTGTTCTGTTGCCGTTATATGAATTTTGAACTAGTTGATGTTAAATGAAATTACTTTTTGAACAATGTTGTTGCCCACTCATACTTCATGAGAATCATTGACTGGAGTATTAAGCCAGCTATCCATGTTTGCCCTGATTCTCGTTTGGAGGTTGGAGACAAGCCTAAAAGAATTCAATTAATGAGCTATTATATACTACTTCCTTTATCTAAAAAAATGACAAAGTTTGGACTACGAGAATCAAAACCATCTAGGTTGGTGAGAATTCAGATTTTGATTTAATTGTTTTTAAATGACATTTATATATCTAAGAATAACATAGAAGTACCATGAATCAACTTTCTATAATTAGACATATTTACAATTGTTTGAATAAATCCCCAATGAACTAGTTGTGCATACTTTCGATCTCTTTCCTTTTCCGTTTTGTGATCACCACTTGTTGCATCTGGAGACCTTGTCAGGATTCTCTTCCTTATTGATAAGTTACTAGCAGGGGCAGATCCCCATGGAACCTTGGTTCACTGGTGACAAGTATCCCCTTTTGAGGTTGAGTTCAGGGGTTCGATTCCCACTGGCCTCTGTTTTCATCCCTTTTTAATTAATTAATCAATAAGGGCTTCATTCGCGTGCCCTTGCGTTTACCAAATATCCAGCCCCTTTTTTCTCCTAATAAATAGGTTTCAAATCCCAGTTTTCTTTTTTAAAATAAACAAAAGTTTGACTTTCTTTTCTCCTGTTTTCCTTTTCTTTATCGGTTTTAACTTACACAGGTTTTGTTTCTTCCTTTTTTTCTTTCATGGTCATTATCTTTAGTTTCATCAAAGAAGTACATCGAAAATGATGTACTAATAGGATTTATGATGAGCAGGATGCGGGGAGACTCACATGTTCAGTTCTTATATTATTTGAATGGTTATTTAGTTTGCTATATAGAACGTAAGATATTTGAAAATGTAAGTAATGATGGTACTATTGACGTTTGAAGTATGAAAACTCGCGACAATTATAAATGAATGACATTTCCTTTGTGGATATAATATTAACTATACTTTGCTCTTTAACTTGTTGTCACTGTAAAATTTTATATTATTTAAATGAACATCTATCTTAAGAGCAATGGTGCACCTATGTTCTTGAAATCCGGGATATGCTTCTGCTTACTAGGCTTTGTAACGTATTTCCTTTTCTATTCAGCGAATGGGTTATTGGAAACAGAGAGGATCTGGCGAAGGATATTATCGCAGAGATACAAACAGAAAACGGAGAGGTAATAAAAATATATAAACTTTGTTTTCGATGGATTATTGTTATGGAGTAAACAGTGGATCACTGAAATTGCTTTTAGACTCTCGTTAAATGAGGAAAGGAAAACGATGCCGAGAAGTGTCATAGAGATTAATTTACTTTTTGATCCATGGTTCTGATATCACATTCATGTTTTTTCCCTTTGCTTTTTTCCTCTAATGCGACAAGATAAGTTATTGCCTGCAGACACTGCTGACAATTAACTCTTATTTTGAGGACTAGAGCTTAGCATCAGAGTTTCTAGGACAGTCAATGGTTTTAACACATGATTCCATATGCTAAATATAGGATATTCTATTTGAGTTACAAGATCAATTGCACCTTGTTCATCATGGATTCCCTCACTGGTGGATAAGAGGACTCTATCTTAGGTCTCACATCTTTTTGTGAATGAAGATTCATTTCTTCCTAAAGAATGTATGCGTGATTTTAATTGAAAAAAATGTATGCTTGATTGGGAAGAAAAAAGAAGTTAAGGAATCTATGCAAATTAGGACCCTGTCAAGTTCTAACTTATGCGCATGATTTACCAACAAATGGATTCAGCAAAGGCCACTTCAAATGATTAACATTCTACTCATCTGTCTGTATGGAAGTAGTTGATCATTGCTAGTGTATATGACATTGATTCATAAGGACAATAGAGGGACATGGGATAGTTTTAGCACTTAACTTTTTCTCTTCCAATGAAAATTGGCATCTTATTTCGAGAAGTTATTCTGAAGCTTTATAACTAATGAGGTTTCTTTAAGTTTAGTACTTCGTTAACGTGTTTGAGAGTGTTGTTGCAGCCTAGACGTACCCAATAAGTACTCTGTGAAGTTGGCACTATTTGAATGGGTCAATAATTAATGAGTCCTCTACATGAATGTGGATCTTCAAGTTTTGTTTTATGATATGCAGGATTGAGATATTTCATTTCAATACCTCCTCTATGTTGCTCCTTGGATAATCTTAAAACATTTTGGCTATAAATTCCTTTAAAGGTTTTTCTTATTTCTGTACGAATTCTATGAATGAACTTAATTTCCTAAGAGCTCGTGTAAGACTATCAGCATTTTTATCCAAAAAAAAAAAAAAAAAAAAGAATGGCAGCATATTCCTTATGTATGCATCACCTGTTGGCATGGTGCTTGTTATGTTCGTTGCAGGAGTGGTGGACATATGTATGCTTGGGACCAGGTGATCCTCATCCCAACTGGCACTTGGGGATGCGAGGCACTCAACACCGTGCTGTGATGTGGCGTGTGTGGAAAGAAGGTGGAACAGGTTTCTTATATTGGGGTGCCAACTGCTATGAGAAGGCAACAGTTCCTAGTGCTGAGGTTAGTGCATCCCTATGCATGAGACGAAACTGATGGATAAATTTGTCGTACAGGTTGATGGTTGTGAAATAATTAATATTTTTCTCTTCATGCCTGATACGAATAATATTTGTCTGCAGATTAAGTTCAGGCGTGGCCTTCCTCCAGGTGATGGAGTTTTATTCTACCCTGGTCAGGTGTTCTCATCATCTCAGCAACCTGTTGCTTCACTGAGATTAGAGAGGCTCTTGAGTGGCTTGCAGGTATTTTTCATATTGATTTATTTCCTATTTCGGTAGTATTTTTGCACTTCCGTAGAGAGGCATCAACCATGAAGTCCCTTGATCTTTTAGGGATGGAAGTAACAGAATTTGATGCACTTCTGCGAAAACAGAAAAACATGTTTGAGCGATATCCTTTTGATATCTTAACCGCAAGGCATCCTTTAGTAACTACGTCCTTTCTTGGTTTCAATTTAATTTGCTTTCTCTTGTCACTTACTGTTTTCAGAAACTTGATACTTCTATTTCCTTCACTCGTTCTATATATATGAATCATTTGCCGATATTTGTTCTTTTTGGATTACACTTCTTCAGTTATAATGTTTTTCTGCGTTTTATTCAATGAGATATCTCCTAGTAAATAGAAATCCCTCCCCTTAGTACCCATAGTAATAGAAGTTCTATCCCGAATAAAGTAATAATTAGAAGAAAGAAAGATGTTAAATCTATCTATAAATCGTTTAATTCTTTTTAATCTCTTATTGTCTGATCACTTTTCTTTCTCCTTTTTGTATTCACTCCTTTTTTTTCATGACTGATTTTCTTAGGATATTGAGTACCTCAAGCTGTATGCTTCAAGATATGGTAGGGATGAAAGCCTCAACCTTTTGGAGAAGACAGGAATGTATCTAGGGCCTGAGCGCTACACTTCGGAACACAGACCAATAGATGTCATGAGGGGTGAGGTTTACAGGACATGCCAATCCTAGATTTGAAGCTCGACTTTGATGACCCATCTGTATTTGTGTAAAGCATCCCAAGCATATGGGTTTGTATGGTGTATATTTATAGATTTGAGAAACACTCTTGAGTTATACATCTCAATCATATTTACTAGGTCAAAACAGAGTATATTTAAGTCAGTTTGCCCAGATCTGTACATATTATCATGTTCAAGTAATAGTAGTAAATGCATGGTATCGCTGTAACGTGATTTTGTATTTTGAAGATGGATTATGGCTGATTCAATTTCAGTAGAACTGAATATATCGTATCATAGATTACTTAGACTAAAATTTGAACCTTTATTACTCTAAGGAACCTCATGACATAAAAATTTCACTCGGTAGCCTACTTGGACACCACTACTTAACTTGTACCCCATTTTATTCTATTTTATTAACTTTAGATATGTGATGTCTGAAGTTATTCTGGAGTTACAAGCTACAAAAGGCTTGAAGTTTAATATGGTTGAACTTCAGTTATATGTGCATGAACTTTTAGCCATATGATTTGTCAAGTCTAACTACAGACCGCATTCGGCTACCATGTTATTTTGTTGTAATTATTATGTTATTGTCTATTGTTTTTGCTATTTTTGGATTATTTTTTCCTTGAGCCTAGGGTCTATCGAAAATAATATCTCTACATCTGAGGTAGGGGTAAGGTTTGCTGCACTCTACCCTTCTTAGACCCTAATGACTATTGTGTGGGATTACACTGGATATATTATTGCCGTAGTTATTTCGTAAAGAAACCGCTTGTCTGAAGTGTAGATTTATCAACTTTTATGTAGTGCAGATATGACTTAAATTGAGATTCCAAAATTGAGCATTTGTGCACTTGGGCCCCCTATGAGCAAGGATTATGTTATGATATTTCTACATCTGTTCCTGACTGTGGGGTGGAAAAGAGGGAATTTTATGTACAAAACAAATGAGTAGAGGCATTGACCAGTGCGATGGATGTGACTCCACGAACTATAAGCAATAGGATAGATAGATTATATACCTATCTCAATCATAATAGCAGGATTAGCTTTAGCACTTGCTTTTATATGATAAAGTTTTTGAAAGAAAGGTGGTGGGGAGAAATTATTGCTATCAAGATTCATTCAAGCTAGACTTTTTGTAGCAAAATGTAGTGATACTGGAATCACAAAAGCAAAGTAGGAAAAAAAAAGAAGAGGAAAAGGCAATCAAAAGTTTATCAAAATGGTGATGATTGGCCTTGGTAGCCTCTCAGTCATTGTCCATCTTTTGACATTGTGCTCTTTTTGTTCCTGTTACAGCTGTAATGTGTGTATGCTAGCTAGATTTGTCCATAACTTCCATCTTCAGAGTTGCTTGATCTTTCATTTTGAAAATCAAACTAATCCATATATAGAAGTTCAGCTTTTGGTCTATGTTTATTGCAAGGCACATACTTATTTAACATCACATTCCATAGGAGGCGAAAACACTAGTTGATTCATTCCATCTATCTAAAGTCAGATTCATGATATGTTGCAATTTTTATACTTCAATTTTGTTTTGCATCGAAAGTACTGGATTCAGATGAACCTGGTACTTGTAATCTACCTCTGTCGAAACATGATAGACAGAGTTTTATCTAGTACATGTGTTGATGAAAGGTAGCAGGCACCCCATGAAACTAGCTATTGGGGTGCATGCAAGCTAGCTCGGATACCAACGTTATTCCATTAGTGTGGACAGCATTTACTGAGTTACCATTTGTCCATTACACCAATTTTTTATTCTGCTGGTGTGATGTCCTATCTTTGAACACTTTGTGGCATAATTGTCTATAAAATCTCAATAATTGTATTGCAACAGTGTAAGTACTGTTAGGAATGGAAGAACAGGAAAATGGTTTTTGCATTAATTCCACATCTGTAGCAACAACTGCGAACGTTTACTGCTATCGATTCTGCTCATTATAACGCAATTAACGTTCATTTTGTCTAAACTTATGGATCCGTCTTTTTTTTTGACAATTTTTTAACTTCAATTTTCCACTTATCATGTTTAGAACTACAAGATTAACTGACATTTTGATATATTTACGTATTTTAAATTTAAGACCACAAGATTCAAAAGTTTTACTTACAGTTTAAACTTCGTCTCAAATCAAAACAGATAAATAGATCGAAACACATTGAATGTCATTTATATTGATTTTTAATTATAGAGGTGATGTGAGCAGATTGAATCAAATTTGATTAGGCTGGAATGAGTTATGTAATAAATGTATAGGTTAATTTAATGTGAGTCAAATAATGGATCATACTCCAACTTGCTCAACATGACCCAACCAACCAACCTCCCCTCCTTTTTATATTTTCTTTTTGTAAATATGTTGAAACTTTTGGTACGGAGTCGTCTTTGTTAGGAAGTATTTTTATTTCTTAATGTGGGACTTTACTGCGTGAATTTGGATTTATCGGGCTTTAATATGAATACCGAACAGTACATGGGGTGTAAAAAAGAAGAAGGTCGAAGCTAATGTATTTTTCTTAATTACTAGCTTAAGTTCTTCCAAACTTACTTCACATTTAGACTCCAAATTTGATTTGTATGTTTAAGTTGCATTTTGACATGCTGCGTTATACTATATTAACCCAAATAGTATACGTGCACGATCTACTAAACATGTTCTATCCTTTTCTATTAGCTTGATATAATATTTGAATTAAGTCAACAAACGGATCATAATCCTATTTATTTAAGCTTAGATGAATTGTATAAGTTACTAAAAAAATGAATTAATTTTACCACTTATACTTCTAATAGACATTTGAAGGGATAATTTAAAAAAATATTATTGGATTTGGTGGCAATAAGAGGGAATGTTTTTTTTTAGTGATCAAAATGTTTGCGGCAGGATAATGTGAAAATGAGTACTATTTTCAGTTTAACCCTTAAAAAAGGTACTTTCCATTAGTAGTGGTACTATCTACTCTATTAATTTCACATAATTATGAGTTGACGCTTAACCATTTTTTATCATTAGAGAGAGATAAAATATGCTTTGTGTTACCAAACAAGTGTTTACGGTTTTAATGATTCAAAAATGAAAGTTTATGGATTTTTATTATTATTTTAAGTAAATAGTATTAATTGGCCGGGTTTGTAATCTAATACTTATATTGGTAGAAAATAGAAGATTTTTTATTATAAATAAAATATGGGCAAAAGTTATTGAATTGTTTTTGTATACACATAATTTATAAGTATTTTAGATCCGTCACTGTAATTTATTGGTAGGTAATAATCTTTCGTAATTGAAGAAAATGATCATTTATATATTTTGTGATTGCTTATGTTGTATTTTTGTCGATTATGATCAATTGATCATATAATTAGAAGAACTTTGCTTGACACATTCATTTGGCAACCAAAAAAAACAAAGAGCATGTGCTTCTTTTGTAATTTTATATCCCATAGTGCTAAATTCTACGCAAAAAATGGTGAAGAAAGATAATAATATTAATATGTTGAATTGTTTAAATATTGATAAAATACTGATGAGTTTTTTTTTTTAGTGTTAAGTTATGAGTAATTAATATAATGAGGAAACTATGATATCATAGGTATTTAATTAGGCACGTACCGGCAAATGAAGAGACAACGAGTTTAGCTTATTGTGATTGAAAATTTGATAAATAACATAAGAGAATTCACCTCGAACATATATTTATTGGAAATAGACTTATTTATGATATTCGGATAAACTAGAAAGACGAAGTAAAGAAAACTTGTAGGCTTGTTATGAAAAATGATAAGGACCAATGAGAAGTGTTTTTGGGTTGATCAATTCATCAAGAAGAAGAATTGATCTTTCTTAAGAAGAAAAATTTATAATCTCCCGTAATAATACCGATCTTTCCTAACTAGTTCAATTAGTATCAAGAACTGTGAATGTGAAGAGGTTAGAATACAAGTATTATTTACGAAAATTATTGATATTTTCTAAAAGTCAATAAAGTAATAATTAAACATATAATATCACCAATTATCTATGCTCATTCATAATATTGGAATTCTTGCGTATACTCTTCTACGTTGATGTGATGGAACTAGCTTTTTAATTTTCTTTTTGGTTCGTAAAAATGATTTTTTATTATGTAGGAATATTTGAAATAGTAATACAGTTGAAGTAGGCACCCATAATAATTAAAGGCACGTGCTTTCAAAATGCGAATTTTAGTGCAGAGAGTAGACAAAAAAAAACAAAAATTGTGATTGCTCAGTAAAATCACAAAATTAAAAAATATTTACTGTCTAATTTGATTAGGCACTTCAATTAATAAAAAAAAAAGATTCAAAATTTTATGTTTGCTTAAACATGTTACGTAGACTATTAGAATTAATATATAACGACAAAAGTTGTTTTCTTTATTTTATCAAATAAGTAGTGAATATGATAAATAATACGAAAAAATTTAAAAAATCATTGATTCCTGTTATATCCACAAAGTGAATACTCTGAATAGTCTAATCAGCTTGTATATTCACCATTATTTGTTTTTTTACCTTTTTCTTTCCACGTGGAATATGGAATCTAGATTAACTTTTCCAAAGTAAACTTTTCTTTGTTTTATTTCTTGTCAGATATGCAATATTCATATAAAACAGCTCAACAAATTTTAAATTGTAGGAGTCATTATTAAGGGTGGGATTTTAATAAAATTCTATTTATTAAAATTCATATTAATCAAAAGTAAAGTTACTTTTTCCCGGGTCTTGCTACTGCATTGTTTCTTTGTTTAATATTTATTTTTTTAGAGATTTACTTTTATAAGAGGGTCTAACAATTATTTGTTTTGCATCATAATTTTTTAAAATTGTGTAAATTAAATAGTATGCCATAAATGCATTCAAGGATGTAACCTACTAATCATGGTTGGGAATCTTAAAGTTTCAGGTTCAAAACTTGGTGAAAACAGAAAACATTAGATGATTCTTCTATCTGTCTTAACTTTGTTGGACAGAGTTACATGATACCTAATAATAATGGGTGGGAGGTGAGTGGTGATAGTTGTTGTGTGAAATTAGTCAAGGCAAACAAAAGCTGATTCGGACACCAGGATCATTAAGAAAAAAAAACAGTACCCCATAAATTAAATGTTGGTGTGACATTTTAATATTAATAAAACTATATTATATGTCACATTATATATCATGTTATGTCTATTGGTGGACATTACATTTGTGCCTCTTTACTCTCATCAATTGTGAAAGAAAGTGGTCATTAGATTTTAGTAACTTATGTAACCACCAACTTTTCATTTCACTCATTATTTTATCTTTATGTCTTGTAACTTATGTAACATTTGAGTCATTCATTTGGCAAATTTATTACCCACTATCTTCATATTCATTGCAAGGAAGAATTTATCACATGTTTATGATATTTTTTCATTTCAAGAATGAAATTTTTCTTACCCAACATTAAATTATAGGTAGTATATCTTTTTTAAAGGAAAAAGACTCAAATATGCCACTAAACTTTGAAAAAAATGTTCATTTATGTCATCAGTTTAAAGTTTGGCTCATCTATAGCATTTTCGTTTGAAAAAAGACTCATCCATCCCATTATTTGTTAACTAAATGGCATAGATGAACCAAACTTTAAACGGATGACATAGATGCGTGATTTCTCAAAGTTTAATGGCATATTTGAGTCTTTTCCTTTTAAAAAATAATTTAATTAATGACGTAGTCAAATCATAATTGACCTTGTGTAAAAATAATTTTACAAAATCGAAACTTTTTTCAATTAATAAATAATAATAAGAACGAGCTTTTTTTCAAACACAAATAACATAAATGAGCCAAACTTCAAAACGGATGACATTAATGAACCTAAACGAAGAGATAGGTGTATATTTGGCTAAATTGTGTATGTGGGCGTAGACTTTTCAGGCCACAAAATACGAGGAGATGGATAAATATAAGAGAAGAGATCCTCTATTGGGTACAGTTTTTGATCAGCGATGTGTCAACATAAAAGGACCCACATTTCTCGTATATTTACTGAAACTGCCACGACATTTACTAAATATAGCCACACTCAATTGTCCTTGCTCTATCATTATCTCTGCTACCATTATTTCTTCCTTTGACTTGCCTATCAAAATTGTACTAATTCTATTTTTATTTTTTTTAATACAAAATTGTGATATTCAAATTAATTTATGTGTGTTTTTATTATCACAAAGAACAATTGTATTTATTAAAACTTGAACCAATAAAAATCATCATCTAGTAGTAAGATATTTGTCCTAACATCATATAGTAGTAATATTTTTATATCCATTGTGTATTATTTTACTTCACATTATCTTTTAAATAAATATTTGCATTATCCTAATTAATTTGCATATAATATTAAAAAATAAATTTTAGAGTTGACTCAATTTTCAGAATCAGATTAACAAAAAGAGGTTGTTCAAGGAATACATCCATCTTCGATGTGGATTTCATTTCATATATCACCCCATATATATTTAGATAATATTTGATACTAAATACGTGAATAATTTATTCAATGACTCAATGTCATGAGTTTAATTTTCTTATCATGATAAATGTTATAGGTCTATATTCCAATTCAATCTCAAATTTTAGTTCAAAATAAAGAATTATTCAAAATCACATAAGAATAGTTTAAGAAATTAATTCTCTTTTAACATAGTTCATTCATCATGTACCTTTATTAGTTGTATAACGACTATATTATACACTATCAATACTTAGTAATTTTATATCTCTATCCATTAAAAATTGAACAATTTTAAATAAAAAAAATTATGGAGTAATATTTTGCCCTCCAATGAAATTTAAACATATGATCCCATACTTTTTCAACTCTATTTATTGAATACTAACCATATTATTAATTATTATTACTATTATCTGTGTAAATCAATTCCAATTATAGAAAAGATTCCAAATAAATTGAAAATTCACATTTTATTTTCTTGGCCCCCACACTAAACCGACAACCGAGTGTGGATTTGTCCCAAGTTCACCGTCCTTATCCATTTTCACGGTGGCCGTCGTTCTAATGGCATTCATGTAATTAATCCTAAAACCATGTCCTAATTATAGCCTCTGTTAGCTTGCTTAAGCTGGTAAAAGCTCATACTGTAATACATTCATGGAATTTCAAACATGAAATGTTAATTGGATATTTAATTTAGAAATAAAATATTAGAATATTTTTAATTATATTTAGTGATAAAAATAAAAATAAATATTTATAATTTGTATTTACATAAATATTATGAAAGACTTTAACGAAATTAAATTCAATGATATTAACTTAATTACAACTAAAAGTAAATCTACCATCATTAAATATCTCTTTTATTATAGTGCTCATAAAATACCAAATATCAATAAAATTAAATATATAGTATATATTATACTATAATATCATAATATCACAACTATATGGTATCAAGTATTTCAATTCAATCTGATACTTCAATATCTATTAACTTTCTGTCCTAATTTATGTGACACATTTCAAATTTTGAGATTTAAATAAGTTTATTTTTTATCGTAAATTTTTCATATATCGTTTAAATATATTGGATTGTCAATTATTGTGTTGTAGTACTTTTTACGTAGTTTACGGGTTTATAAATTTCATTTTAAAAAAATTAAAAATTTTATGTATAAATTCTCGATCAAATTTATATGATTTAACTCTCGAAAAACCAAACGTATTACACAAATTGAGACAGATGTGGCATATAATACTCCTACTCCTAATTGACAATATATACCAAATTTCGTTATCAATCCATTGACCAATGTCTACTCACTTTTCTCTCTCAAATTATTCGTAAAAAAATATTCCCTATACGTTACATTGGTAAGTTCTACGACAAAAAAACTATTTTTGACCAAAATGAGGAGTAACATGATCCTTATAAATTTTACAACAAAAACAACTATACTAACCAATGTAATTTGAAAAGATTGATGTGGTTACTTTTTCTGAAGCAAAAATCTATTATTTTTAGTAGATTCCGATTCAAACAATATGTAATAAAATTAAGTATAGAAATGAAGAATTTGAATTATATGCCATTAATAATAATAATAATGAGAGAAACTAGTCTACACTCGATAATGATACCCCATGCTTATTCTTGACTTTAATATCTTTATATCTAGACTCTAGAGTCATGTTTTTAATAAATTGTAAATATATTGTATAATGTTTAATCAATTATTTCTAATATTTTTTTAATCTACATCTATCTCACCTCATAATTACTATAGTCAATCTCTCACGTCTCATAAACTAAAATAATTGTACACCTCTTTTTTACTTGCCTAAATTATTTTAGTTATCTTTCGTTCCATATCTTATTCATCAAGCTATTTTAACCTTATTTTGAATATGTTCATTCATAAATCATAATCACAACTCTCCCAAACATTTATACATTCATATCAAGCATTCTTTTTTCATTATTTTTATTTTCTAAACATATACTTTATCTATTTCAATTTATGTAACACCAAACCGTTAAAATTTGATAGAAAATTTACTAAGGAAATCTTGGGCGAAAATAAATTTTGGAAGGAGCAAACTTAGGCGAAAATACACTAAACGACAAATTACTGAACCAGAGGAACTGATTAGTCCGAGTTCCTCCGACAGGTGTCTCACAATGAACCAGATTATGCCACGTGGACCATTGTATTTATCGCACAAGCTTACCAGGCCTTGGAAAAGAAGCAGCTGAAATGAAATTGAGCGATTCAAAATCAAATCGAAAAAAATCATTTTAAAATAATTAAATTATTCCAAGTTCAAGAGAATTATTGGAATTTTTTTCTATTTTTGCCCTGATAATTTTAAGAAAGTTAATTGTTCATATTTATGATTTAGTTTGAATTACTTATTTTTCAAGAATAGTTTAAGAGTATTTAAAAGGACAAAAGTGGAAAGTGGTATTTATTGTATGTCCTAAACTTTTTTTCTTAAGGGTATGCATTGCTTCAACAATTCACTTATTTTAAAATGAAGAAAATATTAGTTTATCAATAATATGTTATTGATTTAATAATTTCGGTAGAGATTTAATTTTTTTAGATTATTGTGTTTTCGATTCTTAGTTGTTCGAAGTTTTATTTAAACATGCTAACCGATAACTCGATAGTAAATCAAAATTATATTTATACCATTTAATATATAAAGTCCTTAACTTAGAGTTTACTTTCATACTTTTATTTTTTACTATCTCAAACTCTCGTTTATCCTATAATGTTAGTGTGTCTGCTTTTGAGCATAATACGATCTGTCAACTTATGTACATGGTTCATTTAGTTTGTCACCTTAATTCTAAGTGATTTTCTATGACAAATCTTAACAGATCAATATTTGATAAGCTAATATCTTAATGAATGGTTCTATAACAATTTTTAGCATGTCTACAAATTGATAATTAATAAGTTGAATCAATAAACTTTAAAATCGAATCGAACCGATTGATACATAGCCCGAGACCACCTCCCCTTCATTTTTAACCATGCTTAACATTTTTTAACTCTATACAATGGTTAATTACTCTCGCCGCTAAAAATTAAAAAATAAAATAAAATAAAATGTATAAACATTTGAAAATGATTTCACACTTTACATATCTCTATTATGACAGCTTTCAAAAATAGTCTCTTCTCTTTCACTCCCTCTGTGTTCTAATCTAAAAAGCAAAACCGCCGCCATGTATGAATATTAAAGCTCTTGTTCCCATTTTTTCTCATCTTCAAGATTTTTTTTTTCCTTCTTTAGGGAACACAACAATTCCCAAAAATAGTGTAGAATTTTTCCTAGCTTTGGGAATCGTTTGATGAATTTTCTGGTGTAAACTGTGAAGATTACTTTCAAATCCATTTTTACAAGTAAGCTAAAAGGGGCTGAAGTGGAGAAAACAAGTATTAGCTGAAAAACATATGTTAAAATTTCAAGTTTTCTTAGCTAAATATGGCAGAGATTGAAAAATTAGCTGGCTCTGGTTCATTAGAAGAAACGATTACACAGCAAAACTTTCCAGTAAAGAGGAAAAGGAATCTTCCTGGAAATCCTGGTAAAGCTTAATCTAACAGTTTTTACGATTTTTTTTGTGTGTTTTTGTCGATTTCTGTTTTGCTGAAGGTGAAAATGGTGGTTGTATGTGTAGATCCAGAAGCAGAAGTGATAGCTTTATCACCAAAAACTCTAATGGCAACAAACCGATTTGTGTGTGAGATTTGTAACAAAGGTTTTCAAAGAGATCAAAATTTACAACTTCATCGGAGAGGACACAACTTGCCATGGAAACTCCGGCAACGAACGAGCAATGAGGTGAAAAAACGTGTTTACGTTTGCCCAGAATCGACATGCGTTCATCACGATCCTTCTAGAGCTTTAGGCGATCTCACTGGAATTAAGAAGCATTTCTGCAGAAAACATGGTGAGAAGAAGTTTAAATGTGAACGTTGCACCAAAAAATACGCTGTTCATTCCGATTGGAAAGCACATATGAAAACTTGTGGTACTAGAGAGTATCGTTGTGATTGTGGAACTTTATTTTCCAGGTACTATAACGTCTTCCAGTATTTGAGAACTAATTTTATCTCATTCGATCGCGAACTAATTTTTTATTTTATTTGTTTATGTTGAAGGAGGGATAGCTTCATAACTCATAGAGCATTTTGTGATGCATTGGCTCAAGAAAGTGCAAGATCTCATCAACCATTAATGGAGGATACAAATGCTGAAGGAGATTTGAAGGTTGATGAAGCTATTAACAAAACGGCGTCGTCTTCATCTAGTCCACCACCACAACCTGTAACTCCATCAACTGGCGTTCTTTCTCCAGTTCTGTCCATTCAAAGTTCAGGTAAAACAAATTTAAAAATAAAAATAAAGCTAATTCTATGTTCTTTCGGTATGTTTTGATTAGCGAGATGAGATAAATAAGGATATTCAATCTCGAAATTAGCTCCTACCTTAAATCAAACATATAATAAAGTCATACTCTACTAATAATTTTATTTTGAGATTATTATTCTTATCTCGCTTATTAAAGTGCTTCGGGTATTGCACATGCATAATGTGCAATTTGTCAACATCGTAAAAGCCAACGAGTATGTCTACGAAAACGCTTCTCTCGTTTGAATGAAAATTTGGATTCTTCAGAGTGGGTTTTTTCATGTGATGTTCTTTTTTAATATATAAAAAATAGATTTTTTTTTGGATTTGTCTATTAGTGTTCTTTGTTTTTTCTGAAGCTTCGTCTTCTTGTGTGATTTTCACCATTAATTTATTACTATTCATTTAATATATAGTTTTGACCACGGGGAAGAGATGAATAATAAAATGGTGTAATTAATTTTAAAAAAAATAATGTTAGTACGTGCTCAAATATCGAAAAAGGATTTAAAAGGAGATTTCATGATTGCTTATGCTTTTTAATGTGAAAGGTCTCTGGTTAAAGTGGGATGCATATTGGATTGTGGATTCAGAAGTTACAAAAGTTTATTCCATTTTTGAAAAAGATTGCATCTTTTTCTTGATTCAATTGATTTGAATTATAAATAAAACTCCCTTTTTTCCCCTTTTTTGTTCATTTTTTGTGTGACAGAATTGCCTGTAGAATATCAAAATCAAGGTGGAGTACAATTACAACAAGCACAAGGTACAACAACACCTGTTTCTACCACCCCTGTCACCACAATTCCCACTGCTGCTGCTAGTGGTCCTAGTAGTAGCAAGGTGTTTGCTAGTGTGTTTCCATTGTCGTCATCAGCTCAGCATGTAAACTCGTCTTACTCGGATATTCTACGTGCTATTGAGACCGAGCAAGTGATGGCTGTAGAGCCAATGTCGCTCTCATTGTCTTCTTCTCTTTACTTGTCTAATAATGGGCCAAGTTTATTCCAAGAACACACTGGTGGCCACGGCTACGGCCAGCATTATGGTTCAGCAACAATGCAACCAGCATTATCTGCAACTGCATTACTTCAAAAAGCAGCCCAAATGGGGTCTACAACCTCAAACAACTCATTTCTCCGTGGCCTTGGATTGGCAATGTCATCAAGTACTTCTACACCGGAGGAGAATTCACTAGCAAGGAGGACTAATGCTCTTGGCCATGTGAAGCTGGAGAGCAATATTAATGCAGAGGTACCCGGGATCGGGATACAACTTCATGGTCATTCAAGATTTACTGACTTGATGATGGGTCCATCCATATCTCATCAGACATCTATGACGTTCGGAAGCAAGCCTCCGACTCTTGATTTTCTTGGTTTAGGAAATGGTGCTAGTGGAACTCCATCGAACGGATTTTCAGCGTTTTTAAGCTCAATGGAAGATGGATTTGGTGTTGTAGCTGAGCCTTGGGATGACCCTTCTGATAGAAAACCTGCTATGCTCTAGCTGGAGTTTAGTTGCATTAATGCAATGCCTGTGAAGGGCTTGCTCCGCGCTTATCACCACCTACCTGCATTTCACATCTCGACACAGTGGAACCCGTCTTACAATTAAGCTCTCTATTCACATCCCTCTCAAAGTTTTTGAATTGGAGTTTAGTTTTTTGTTTGATATTATACATATGCAATAGTTGATAGGGATAGCTAAGTTATGTTCATAATCTTGATATTGCACCCTTTTGGTCTCTCAACCAAACTTCATTATGAGATTTTAGTTTATTTTGGAAATCATATTAGGAGGACATGCAGTTAATTAGGAGAATATAGTAGATGGATCTAGTTGCTATTAGCTAGGTTTCTAATTATTTTGTAGTAATTATTATGTGAGAGAATAACTAAGTTCAGAATGTGGATATTTCTCACTTGGGAAAATTCTTTAATTTTCCACCTGCTTTCTTTGTCAATTCTTTTTGTCTTCCTTTGAATGTCATATTTTCATCTCCATAAATAGTAAGCAAAGTCTAGTGTGAATTGATGATGTGAAAACTTATTCAAGGACAACATTAGATGCAAAGTTTCTTTAGGTCCTTTTTCCTTTGTGACATGAAATTCATAGGGTACCTTTTCTACTAAATCAGACACCAAGTGGAAAATTAAAATAAAATAAAATATTATTTTCGGATAACTAGTGATCCATTGGTTACAATTTATATATTACTATTATTTGACTTGACATTGAGTACGTTGTTATTTATCATTTCATTTGGCATAAAATTTAAAATAAAGAAAGATTTTTTTTAAAATATTATTTTCGGATAACTAGTGATCCATTGGTTACAATTTATATATTACTATTATTTGACTTGACATCGAGTACGTTATTTATCATTTCATTTGGCATAAAATTTAAAATAAAGAAAGATTTCTTTTAAAAAAAATCAAGTCAAACTAGCATAACATTTTATGTTATTTGATTATAAAACTGAGAACATAATCTCACATAAAATCTGACATGTATTTGATTGTTTTTGTCTCTTTTTCAAATAACATAATATTATCAAAAACAATTTTTGATTCATGTTTTCGCATCACTAGGGTATGTTTTAGAAAAACGTTGTATCATTTTATACCGGATAAAATATGAAATTTTTAGTTAAACATTGCATAACTAATCTCCACGTAAATTTATTCTCATCTTACTAATGAGCTAATTTCTCACACGGCCATCCAAATATTATCTTTCATTTCAAAAATTCGCCTAATTTGACTTGTAACACAAAAATCACTCAACTAATAATAATCATATTACAATATTACTCAATTTTGTTTTCTAACAAAAAAAACACCCTACATTATTGCATTTCATCAACAAAGTCGATCAACTAGTTCAGACAATATTTCCAGTAGATATTGCTAACGTAGAATGACATGTATAATTATTCTAACGAGCAACCAAAAGACCCTACTTGATCACATGCCTTCTTCCAACCATGTACATCCAAACAGCTAAGCCTAAGGGGAGGAGTAGACATTGGAGAATCAGAAAAATGGAAATTTGGGGAATAGGGTACAGACATTGCCATTTATAATGAAAGTACCATAACATTTCTAAACAGAGACGATCATGCCGGTCGGTCAGTAGGGGCTCCCCCCTCCCACACCCATCCCCAAGTCAAATTTTCAAACTAAACTTAATTAAAAGCCTTTGTAGACTACTGTAGTAGTTGACTGTTGGGCCACGTTGGAAATAAATTAATGAAAAATGCCAGACTCATAATTTATTAGGCAGAATAACAAATATTTAGCCTATATTAGGTATTATAGCTGTAGTTTAAGAAAGTTGTAATTGCGGCTATAGTTTCCTCAATTCTTGCTATTCGCCTGATTTGTATAAATTCAGAATTTGTATAATTTGGTTCGTAATTGTATAAATCCAGAATTTTGTATATGTATACACTAACTATTTGTATACGATTTATGAAAAAATCATAATAAATTACCATGTTTGTATATTAGCAAGCGAAATATACAAACTAAATTATGAAAAATGCCTAAATATATAAATACAGAATTTGTATATACTTATCATATTTGTACAATAGATAGAAATATACAAACAACAGTCTTCATAGCAAGTAGAACTATTGCTATGGAGTGCAATTATCGAAAGTATAACTATAGAGTCTTATTATGTTTGCTATTTCTAAAATTTTCTCTTTATTATTTCAACAGGTTTTGTGAAATGGAAAAGAGTCAAAAATGTTTTTAAATGATTTGAAATTGAATCACTATGTTTGGTGAAAATACTATTATCGTTAATAATTTGGTCCAAAAATATTTTTATTAGAGTATTAATTTTGTCTTTCTCTATTTTAATTTGGATTGAAAGGTGAGCATAACATTGAATGATGCACACTCTTGACTGTGCCCACCTGCAGTGACATCGATTGTTCAGTGATATTGATGAATAACAATGACTAATTAGTGAGTAGTGACATTCCAGCTAATACAAAATTTCAAAAGTTTTTGCACATTTACATATTTATATCGAATTATAATTATTTATAACTTAGTATACCACATAATAACATATTCAAGAGTAAGATATATACCGATTTTATTTTTGTCCTTTTGATAGTTACTTAGTTCCAAAGAAATATTATCAGAATAGGATAACAAGCAAATATGACAACCAAATAGTAAGCGACAAACAATGAATAGTATTTCCTCGGTTTCTTTTTAGTTGTCAGTTTTTATATTTTGAGTATTAATTTGACTAATTTTTAAAATTAAATTAAATTATAATTTTAAAATAAAATTTTAGATATTCAAAAACTCTACGAAAAACATTATAAATTGTAACTTTCTTTTCATATCAATATGATAAAAAATACATCTTAAAAAGTTAGTCAAAATTTGTATCGTTTAACTCTCAAAAAGAAACTATGACAATTTAAAAAGACCGAATGGAGTGATACGCATAAAGAATAACAAACTATTTTTTTTTATTTACCACCTGATGGAGCCCACATAGAAGTCTCAACTAAATCTGGATCACGCACTGTAGGACCCATTCGAGGGTAGTGCTCTCAACATGATTTTTTCCAAAGCCTAGGCTTAAACACTAGATCTCCGATCAAGGATGGAACAATCACACCACTCCACCACAACTCATGTTGATATCTCTCTAGCTATCTACTGACCTTTTAGGGGTCGTTTGGTAAAAAAATAAATAACACAAGGATTAATAACGCATGGATTAGTAATGCAGGGATTAGTAATGCAGGGTATATTTTTTATCAAATGTTTGGTTCATTGCTTTTGACCTCATCTTGTGTTTGGATTAAAACTCTACAAAAAACTTCTTTCCAATTATACCCTTGCATTATTATGAGATTTTCTATTTTATGTAATCGATCAAGGTAAAAAATTGCCGGAACAATATTATTTTTATGACCTTTAACTGGTTAGGAGAAACAATTATGTTGTCATGTTTGCGATTTTCTCACTTGAATTATTTGAGGGTAAGCAATTATTATCTTAATAAATTAATCACTTAAAAAACGTTAATTTTCACTTTAGAATAGATAGACCATCTACTTTAAAACCGAAAAGATGGTAAACAATAGTAAAATCGAATAAATCATCTATATTTACACATAAAAATTACAAGTTGTAGTTTTAATATGTATGCAATTTATAAATTGATCAAAATACAAATAATTAGAAACCACATATAAATCAACAAATAATATATTAAATTAAGATCACAAACGTCATGTGGTGATATATTTGCCTTTTCAATTAGTAAATGTTAAAGAACTCACATTTTAAATATTGTATTGATATGTGTTGCATTTATTTATTAACAAACAACTCTCTCTTAATAATAAAATAATTTGTAAGTTAATTTATTTAAATAAATTTTCTAGTACAAATATAAAACATAAAAACAAGAAAATAAATAAAATGATTAAAATGATTTGAGGGATATTTTTGTCTTTACATAGATAATCTCATGGTATTAAATCCAATGTGTTACTAATACCACCAAATGGAAGGTATTAGTAATACATCCTATAATACCATGTATTAGTTATACTTAGGCCCAAAATTTTTACCGAACATAGTACTAAATAATACCATACATAATATATGGACTATTTCTCCTAATACCTCCTACCAAACGACTCCTTACTCTTTTATATTTTTCTAGTTTGAATTATATCTTTAGTAAGCTAAATCATATGTTGCTATCTGATCACCTTTCATAAATATGTTGCTATCTGATCACCTTTCATAATTTATTTTTTGATACATCTCTACCCTTCCTTACTCATGTTACATTCAACATCCCAAACCTCTTTAATAGTGCATTTCACTTGTATAATATCCGGATCATCTTTATCTCACTTCTTTCATTTATAATCGGAAAAATTACAAGAATAGTGTTTAAAATTTTAATTTACAATATAAAATATATATTTTTTATTTACAAAACAAAGTTTAAAATTAAAAATATGACAATTTAAATTGATACACGTTTTTTTATTTTTTATTTGGGTTTGTATGTTTATTTTTTGGGACTCATAACAAGATCTTTTTTTTTCTCTCTCTATTATTCATCTCTATTGCAAAAATATTCTCTCATATGTTTCTCTCTCTTATTAGTCTCTCATCTCTTTCATTGTTAGTATCTAGGTAAAACTTCTATTCTTGATAATTTTTTATTCTTGCTATTTTTTTTTAAAAAAACCACCTCTAATTCAAGAACAAAAATTATTTTTGTTATTGTTTTTTATCTATGAATTCTACTCCTAGAAAAAGCTTTAGGTCAAGGCTTCAACGCAATATTAACAACTCCATCATATGTTTTAAATTACATTTTGAGTTGAATGCATTCACTCTATTCCCAATAAGTGAATATGAAAGAACAATCCATGCCATCAATAGTGAAATTTCTTTCTTTGTTACAACTAATTCGCCAAAAGAAAGGTAACGAGAAAGATGTTAGTGCAAATTCTCTCATTGTTACCTTCAAATCGTCAAAAAGAAAAAGGTAAGGAGAAAAAATTACAACGGTTAGTTCGAAGAAGATCCACATGATCATAGTTATGATTTGTTTCATGTGGTCCATAAATTATCGGCATAATTTTTAAACACAAAAATATTTTAGTATATACACTTTGGTGACCGATTTTGTACAATTGTTGATGATATGTTATTTTAAATAGTGATATGTATTAAGGAATATACTTTGTTGGCTGATCTGGTACAATAATTGGTGATTTGTTGGTTTTTAACTATGATATGTTTTGGTGTATATATTTTGATGGATGATATATTAAAAATATTGGTAATATGTTGATTTAAATTTGATGGATGATGTGGCTAATTTTTTGGTGATATGTTGATTTAGAACTATAAAAGAAATTGATCTATAATTATATGTTGTAACTCTACCATGCATAACACCATAATCTAATCAAGTATGTACCAACTTTTTAGTATCATCAAGTTAATTTACATGGTGTACAGTGTGGTGTAACTTTTCAAGTTCAAATTTTAATAACTATACAGTTAAAAATAATTGGTGAATTTGTTAGTTAAAAAATAATGGTGATTTGATGATTTAAAGTTGCAATATATTATAGTGTATGTATTTTGATGTATGGTATACTAATTTTATGATGATATGTTGATTTAGAACTATAAAAGTTACTGATTTATAATTGATAGTAAAATTGATTTTAGCTATATGTTACAACCCTATAAAATGTAACACCATAATCTAATCGATCAAGTATGTACCAATATTTTAGTATCATCAAATTAATTTACATGGTGTAAAATATGATTTAATCTTGGTGTCAAATTCATATTAATCTAAATCAATTTTATCATAATGAATGAATTATACCAAATTATAACCAAATAAATTTTAAAAATAAATTCATACTTTGATGATAAAGTTAATTTTTGTTATATGTTCCTAAAAAATTATTTAAAAAAATGAAGGAGAGAAATAAGAAAGAACAAAGAAAATTTTAAGAAAATAAAATGGGGTAAAAAAAATAAAATAAAAGAAGAAAGGAAAGAAGATAGAAACGTGTGAAGAGAAAAAAAGAAAAGGAAAGAAAGATAGGGTGGAGAGAGGAAAAAAAGAATATTCTTATTCAATATTTTAGGAAGAAAATTAGAAAAGAAGAGAAAGATAAAAAGTAAAAATATTGAGGAGAGATATTTTAGGAAGAAAAATAAAAAACAGAGATTTTTAGGGGAAAAAACGCGTCCCTTTAATTCATTTTTTTTTAGTTTTTTATTTTGTTTCATTTTGTTTTGTAAAGATTTTATTGTTATGTTAGTGAAAAATCAAACTATTGTTATACAGAAGTAATTTATATACTTATATACTTAAATCTTTATAATTCAATTCAAAAGTTACTCAATCTTATTCTAAATAGATTCGTTCCTAATCATCTCTCTTATAATAAGTTCACACCTCCATCTCATCATTCTTAAGGTGGAATATCTATCCTGAACAATAAGTATCTTACACGTAAATTTGCTTCAATAATTAAGAGAACAATTTAAATTCTTAGAAAAATTAATAAATTTGGCAACCTTTACTAGAATGGCCAATGTGATTAGTGGATAATTAAACAGAAATATGCTTAAATCCTGTTGGACATGATTACTGATTATGCCTTTTTGTTTGATCTCTTCCGCCGGCTGACTTTTTAAATTAGTTTAGTTTATTATCACTCACTATTTATGCATTTCTTCAACGACGATTTCCCAAATCACAATTTTAATCTCCACCTCCTCTTCCTCCGCCGTGGAACACCACTTTTTCTTATTTCCCGGCTACCGGAACCACCGAAAAACTGAGATTCTTCTCCGATGTATCTCAAAGTTCTTACGATTTTGCTATTTCTTCCTGTAACCTTCCTTTTCAAGTTCATATACTCAGTGATTTACCTTCCATGGAAGTTCGCAAAACACTTCAGGAAGCAAGGAATCAGAGGTCCCGGCTACCGTCTGATCTACGGAAACACAGAGGAAATCAAACGGCAGATTAGTGAAGCTGAATCGAAAACAATTCCGTTCAATCACAGCGTACTGCATCGAATTGCTCCTCACTACTACAACTGGTCCGCCATTTACGGGAAGACCTTTTTGTGGTGGTTCGGGTCGAAGCCCCGATTGGCTATTTCTGACCCGGATATGATTAAAGGGCTTTTCATGAATAAAGCAGTGGATAAAGTTGAATTTGATCCACAAACTAAGCAGCTGTTTGGACAAGGGCTTGTTGGTTTACGAGGTGAACAATGGGCTTTACATAGGAGGATTGCAAACCAGGCTTTTAACATGGAAATTGTTAAGGTGATCCATTAACTTTGACTAAAGCCCATTTGTTATGTTTTGTTTTTTTTGTCTTATTAAAAGGTTAATCAAGTTTTCATCTGAAAATGAATTTTAAAAAACTTCTGCTATGGAACGTCTTTTGAAAATAACATCTATATGTTAATAAGATTAAAAAAAACATTTGTATCTTCATAAATTAGGGTATGATCAGTAAATATTTCACTTATTTCACGCCTTATTCATCGGGATATATAAAATATATTATTATTGTAAAAAATGTTTACAAATACTCTTAAAATTACTCTATCAATTCAATTTTATAGATAAAATGATAAAAATATCTCCTTAGATAGATTCAAAGATAATCCTTTAAAGTTACGTTAGTAACCATTTATATTTTTAAAATTTGACCATAAAAGACAAAGAAAATTGCATCAAATTTAATCATCACCACAAAGAAGTTCCATTGACTTAGAATTTAATCATAAACAGGAAAAAATCTCATTAAATTTTAAAATATACGATCATAAAAATGCACTAGACTAGAAAAAAAAATCTCAAAATTATATCTTTAATGTGAATTGTTTCATTTTAAAAAAAAAAATAGTTACCCTCAGAAGTCATTATCCAACCGGTCTCTTCTCCCTTCTCTGTTCTCCGGCGATCACAATGTTCTAAGCTATTGGCGCACCGCCGCTCGTCCACCAGCCAGCCGCTGCTCTCCACTTCCGTCCCTCCTCCACCCCTCCTCTGTTCCCTCTGTTGTAGCCCTATTGTCGTCATTTTTAAGTTCTTTAATTTGAGCTACTTTTAACCTTAGAGAAAACAGAGCAGCCATGCTCTTTCATTCATGGAGAAAACCTTTATGCAACAGAGGTAATTTCTTCCCTTTAACCAACTGTTTGCTTTATCGCATGGCCATGTAGCTATATTTCATTCTTGCGCTTCTATTCCCTCTAAATATCCTTCGTTTCGCAAAAAGCCATCGGTTTCTAAGAAGCGTAAAGTTGTAATTTTTAGGGAATTCAGAGATGTGAATAGTTTAAACGATGCTGTTTGTGTTTTTCATCAATTGGTCCGTAAAGAACCAGTTCCTTCTGTTGTAGAGTTCGCAAAATTGTTAAGGGTGATGATTAATATGAAAGAATATTCTGTTGTTGTTTCGTTTTTCGGAGAGATGAGGAAGTTAGGGATTCTCTTTGATGATTATATCTTGACTATTGTGATTAATTCTTTTTGCTTGCTGGGTTGTGCTGAAAATGAGTTTTCGGTATTGGATGTTTTTTTCAAGAGTGGTGTTCAGTTTAATGTGGTTACTTTCAG
>JAJONR010006495.1:0-43751 GCA_029582245.1 Solanum etuberosum
GATTCTTGAAGATCTTGACGATTCTTGCTCCTTCTCCTCTTTTCTCCTCTTCTTCTCTCTTCTCTCAAAACCCTAACTTGTTTTGGTAAAAGCATAAACTGATCTAATTCTGATTAGACCCTAACTTAATTACCAAAAACGGAATAAAATAATTGGGTAAGGAAAAGACTAAAATACCCTTTAAAAATCCGGATTGGACTTTCCTTATTTGAACAGCCCAACTTCCAATGGGAATATCTCACTCATACGAACTCGAAATCGTGCAAACTTGGCGGCGTTGGAAAGATTATTCCAAGATCTTTCCTACGATATCTGTAAATACACCTAACTCATCCTGAGCTAGGAGTTATGGTCGTTTGAAGTTAGTCAAAACTCAACTTAACATACTTAACAAAATTTCCAGATTTTTATAATCTTTCCAAAAATGGCTATTTCCAATTTTTTTTACTTCTTCCTAGTTATTTCAATTTGTGAGATATTACAATATCACTAGTTAGCCCTTTTGAGCCTGTAACCTTTTGTTGGTAGCCATATTTTTCCCTTAACTATTTTGTTGAATCCCTAATTTTTGCACATTGCTTCCTTGAGCATTATAGTATAGACTTATTCTAATTGTTAATTCTGAAGAAAAAGAGATTGTTGAGTGAAAAATGTAATCAATGATAGTTACAAAGTGATTAAAAAGCTCTCTTTAAAAGAATGTGATTGGAAAAAAAGAACAAAAGAATGTGACATGAAAAAAATCCTATGAAAAAAAAAATCTTTGAAAAAAAAATGATTGAAACATTCTTGAGATGATGAGCATTACTTGTGAAATAATTGTTGAAGAGAGGACTGAAAATAAAGAAAAGAAATAAAGTGCAAAGTGCTTAAGGAAGTGTAAGTCACTATTATATAGTTTTCCTACCCATCCCCTAGTCTACATTACAACCCGTTAAAGTCCTATTTGATTCTATTCAAGCATGCTTAATTAGTGGAGATGTACATAATGGGCAAGCCTATGGTTCTTTGTGCATACATGTGAATTTTATTTCTGAGTGTGAGTTGTTCTTTGATGCTAAGTCCTTAATTTATATTCAATCTTTTGAATTGAGTGTGTGGACTATTTCTTCTTGTGAGGGCACTTGTTTCATGATGGATATGTGATTTTATTAATTTTCTTTGATGAGAGTAGGGGAGCAAGCTTAAATTTGATGAGTTCAAAGTCATTCCTTGAGGTTAGGAGGTTAGAGGTTTGTTGTTTATTTGGATGTCTTGCATAATGATTGAGAAGTGTACTTGATGTTTTGAAATTGGTATATGACTTAATTGTTTGTGTCAGCCAAAGTGATGACATTCCTAGTATGATTTATTTGAGATGAGTTTTAATACTTGCTCGAGGACGAGTAAAAGTTTAAGTGTGGGGTGTTGATGTGAGGCCAAATATATATATTTTTATCATTATTTGCCTCACATTTAGTATTTATATTTGTCCTTTTTAAGCATGAATTTTATGAATTGTGCGTAATAGTATATTTTATTTGTAGGATTAAATTGGTGTAAAGATAGAGAAGTTTGGAGCTAAAACAAATTAAAGATGAAAGGTTGAAGAAAGAAATCAAGCAAACAACTTAATGAATTAAATTTAATATAATAATATATAAAATAGAAAGTTGCAAAGTTCGAATGGGAAAAGAGGATGCTTCCACATGGCAGCAGTGGAAGACACCTTCAAATTGTTGAAGTCGTGCAGCGCTGAAGCGGTTAGAGAATACGCGTACAATTAGGAAATTCAATTCCGTTTAGTTTTGGTTCCCAATTTGTTTAGGATTTAATTATTTTATTTAGAATTTTCTATTTCTTCAAATAGTCTATAGAAATAATTATTATGGAGGAGGTACTTGGGAAGAAAAAGTTATCAATATATTTTAGGGTTCTTTTCTTCTTCTTTTTTTTCTTAGACATTAGTTGTTAAGGATCCTTATTCTGCGGTTGTAGCTATAGGTAATTGTTGAACATCAATTGTTTTGAATTAATGATTGGTTATCACTTAAATTACTTTTGCATTCTTGTTTTAGTATTTCTTGACTAGTCATCATAGAGATAAATCTCTTGTCTACTCTTAAACTCGGGAGACGCCTAAGGTAAATAGACCAAAGGATACAGAAAGCTTGATCTTCCATTAAATTGAGTTGATTTGTGTTTAGGAGTGACACCCGGACGAACACCTAGCTTGGTTATGAAACAGGATGAAATATAAATGCTCGCCAATTAGGATTGTCTATCCCCGCTCAACGATGTAGTTAGACAGCTAATTGAAGTAAGCGAAATCGGAAGACCATGATCATAAAATCAACCATGTAAATCAGTAATTTGATAACTGTAGTTAATTCATGCATGAGATGTGATACATGAAACCCTATACATGCTACAACCCTGGAATTTTCCAAATCACTGTAAGTAATTTTATTATTTCATTCCTGCATTCTTTTCTTTTCTTTACTAATAAAAATTAAATTATTTTGGTACTCTTAAATAAATAATTAGACTAGTATAATTTAGTAAATAGTTAATTGACAAGTCTTTTGGGTTCGATAATCCGACTCTTTTTGAGCCACTATATTACTTGCGGGACTACGTACACTTGCGTGTGCAATTGGGAGCAACAACACCCTTCATAGTCCAACATTGATATTTGATTATTTTTATTAGTTTGTTTTTGACATTTTTTTCTTGTATTTTTCTTTAAATAATTGCTCAAAATGAAGTTACCCTATCAAAAAAATTTATGCCTGAAATTTTACTTTTTTTTTTTTTTTTGACATTTTTCCAAATTTTAAAAGATCGAAAATTTCACCTTTAAATTTTACAGTATGTCAAAGATGACCATATTTAATTCCTTTCATCATCAATGTTATTAATTTTTTTTTTTTTACTTACGTAGTTTCCTAAATGGTGAAAGTTGTATTCACCTCCAAACTTAGCTTTAAAAATCAAACTTCCCTCTCAATTTTGAATAAAAATCAAACTCCGCCCTTTATTCTATGCACTGTCCATTTTTACTCTTGTTATATCATATATATGTAATACCTCTTTATATTATATATAATTTATTTTTTAACCTAAATATTTATAACTTTTTCTTTAAGTTCATTAACATTATAAGTAGGATAATATTTTTATGAATTTGTCACAAAATTTAATATTATTTTTACGATCATTATTTCAATATAATATGCATTAATCATGTATATATATGTATGCATATATGTTTGTCTTTCTCCACTCTATTAGTACATGCGTTTCATATTACTTGGTCCTTCTTAATATGACACCCTTTAAAATAATTTAATTAGAGATTAATTTTATTAAACTAACATTATTAATGATGTTTTGAAATTTAAATTTGACTACTACTATTTTATGGAGTTATTTAATACTAATGATAGAAATAAAAAAAATAAAAAAATTCTTTTGATTTCATAAATTGGACAAGCAAATTGAAACACCTTTTTTTAGAATAAGGGTCAAATAATATAAAACAGGGGTATTCTCTATTCTCTATAGAAATAAATAAGTTTTGATTGGCATTGATGGAGTATTACATAAATTATAATTTAAAATAATTTAAAATCTAAATAAATACAATCTTTTAAAATTTTACCTTAATTATTTTAATGATTTTGTATTTTCTACATCGAAATATATTTGTATAATTATTATTCCATGCTATTTTCACTTGTGTATAAATAAATTAGAGTTTTAATTTTTATTAATAAAAATAATTTTCTCATTATGCTAATTTGCTTCATTAAAGAACATCATTAGCTTATATACTTAATTAGTATTTCTCACATTTTTTAGTCATCCAAAAGATAATGTTTATGCTTTTATGAAAATTTTGTTACATGAATTAAAAAAAATAAAAATATCATGATTTTTAAAGAATTAAAAAAATGTTGATAATGAAAGGATATAATAGGCATTTTAAAGATTTAGGATAAATTGGAGAGTTTGATTATTATTCAAAGTTGTGAGAGAAATCTGATTTTAAAAGCAAAGTTGGGGGATGAAAACGATTTTCACCCTTTCCTTCTTTTTCTTTCTTTGTTCTTTCTACTTTCTTTTATTTATTTATTCTAAGAAGTTAGTTATTAGGAATGACAATGGAGCGGGACAAGTATGGTGCGGGACGAGTTTAAAGCTTGGCGAGGCGGGGCATGTTTGGAGATATGCGAGGCAGTATGGTGCAGTGCTGGTTGATTTTCTTAAATAAGCTTTTTTTTGCGGGTGCGAACGAGTCAATTCTCTTTCTACTGTAAGTTTATATGTAAGCTTTTGAATTTGATGCTTATGAAATATTTTATTTAATTATGATCGAATTGAATCTAAAAGAAAAAGGCAAACAAATGAGGATTACACAGAGGAGTTAACAGATGTAATAGATGGGAGAAATATTTGTGGTGTTTCTGACTTCATAGTAGAATTTCTCATAGGAGAAAAAAACTTTGATATTAGGATTTGAGTTTATTTTAGATTATCACTGAAACTTTAATTTAAAATGTAAAAACAAATGTTATGAAGAAAGTAGGAAAAACAATTATGTTGGGAAGAATTTAGATGACGTGAACAATAATTATCAATTTCTTACAATAAAAATTATCAAATTATGCGGGGCGAGTTTATGCGGGGCGTATTGAAAATAACAAATTTTACTAGGCGGGGCGGGGTAGGTTTAAGTCTTTGCGGATTTATGGGGATTTTCCCCGCAACCGCCCCACACCACTACATTGCCATCCCTATTAGTTATCATAGCTTTATAAGAATTGCATTTTATTTTATAAAATTTTATTCGTCTTTTTTCTTTTTAATTTTAATATTTTTTCTTCTGCTTAAGATCTATATTTATATGTAATAATAAAGCTAAAAATAAAAAAAGTGATGTGACGTCCTTCTTAATCGAACTTATCAATTTTTTTTGACATTTCCTCTAATATTTTTCTTAATTTAATTGCTCAAAAATGAAGTTTCTCTATCAAAATTTTTACGAAAAAGGGTCAAAATTACCCTCGAACTATTTGAAATAGTCATATATACCCTTTAATTATGCTTGGGATCAAAACTACCCTTGCCGTCTATGTTTTGGACCATAAATACCCTTAAAACGTTATCTTTACCATTAGAGCTGACATGATAGTCCAACATGGCAAAAATACCTTTCTCTCAATAATGTTGTTCTTCCTTGTTCATCCCTATCACAAAAAGAAAATCAAATATAATTCTTCCATTGTTCTTGTTTGAGTTGTTGTTCGGACTTTGGAACTCCAATTTCAGAGTGTGCTGAAGTTTGTTTGATGTTGTGATTGCGTGTTGAAGGATCGAGTTCATTGTTTGAAATTTGGGGTCACAGATTTCACAAAATCGATTTTTAGATTTTTAAGCTTTTAAGAACTCTATCATATATTATTTATATTTTTTTGAAATTTCAACTCAAATCTTCAAATATCAATCTTCAAACTAAGAAATCAGTTGTTAAATGTCAATTTCCAGCTTCAATTGCAATATCCAAGCAATTTTTAGTAACATTCAATTAAATCTCTTTAAATTTTTGCACTTCAAAAACCCAACAAAAGCTAGAAATTTCTCACAACAAGCTTTCAAATGAGTAGCTATTTTCGAGTTTCAACACAAAAAGAATGACTTCAAGAGTTTTTCAACATCTTTCAACCTTGAGAATTAAATTTTCAGCCTCAGATTCGATGACATCAAAACCCAAACAATAAACTCAATCATTCAATACACAACTACTATCTCAAACAAACTTCAGCGCACTTCGAAATTGAAATTTCAAAGTCCGAACAATAATTCCAACAAGAACAATGAAAGAAATATTTTTGATATTTTTTTTAAAAAAAAGATTGTGATAAGATTGTAACACCTCGGATTAGATAAAGGCTAGAAAGGAGTCAAACGGGTATGTCAAGAACCCAAAAGTGGACCGTGAAACCCTCCACAGAGCCCTAGACGGGCCGTGTAAGGGACCACAGTCCATTTGGTTGCTCGTGGTAAGTTCCCAGAACCTGCCCCAGGAAGGTGTCCCTCACATGGACGCCTAGACGGCCCATGGTGAAGTTGACAGATCGTCCAAGGGGTCGTCAAATGGCCTACTCAGAAGGGGTTTCTCCCCTAGTCACTGGTTAAGGACCACAGACGTCTAAACGGCCTGTGAAGCTTCACACGGACCATGAAGTCGTCCGTGAAGGGGGTTTATCAGACTTAAAGTTTAGGGTCAACTTCAAACGATCATATCTTTTAGCACAAAATGAATTAGGTGACCCAGCCTATCAAATAAAAGATCTCCGAGTCCTCTTTCCAACACCACTGAGTTTGCTTAATTCCAAGCTCAGAGTAAAAGGTTATGCTCGAAATAGTGAAGCCCTATCGGGTAGAGCATCTTCACGACCCTCTTGATGGGCTGTGGTGCTCTAGACGGCCCGTGATGACTTTCAAGTGAGTCAATTCGACAGTTTTAAGTCAAGGTCGTTCCAGTCTTTTCCCAATTATTTTAACTCAATACTATGTCATTTTACCTTCTACCCAAAGCCCTATATAATGATTTTAACTCAATACTATGTCATTTTACCTTCTACCCAAAGCCCTATATAATGATTTTTACCCCCAAAATCATCCTATTCAATTCATTCTCTCAAATTTCCAAAAGAAAATCAAGTCATCCTCTCAAATATTTCTCTCTCTAAGGAAGAAGAAGAAGTCAAGTTAGGGTTTCAAGATCAAGTCTCCAAATTCACCAATTGCTTGAGGACTTTGAACTCCAAGGTATAATAGTGTTCACCTATGGAGCTCTTTCCTCCATAGGGTTCCTAAATTCCCCAATTTACAAGTTAGAAATCTCCAATTGAAGTTAGGGTTTTGTTCTATGTCATGGGTTCTTTTCAATGTTGATTCAATTGATTGTTTATGAATTATTATGCATGAATTGAGATAATTCCATGTTTTAAGATGAATTCCCATGAACCCATGCATAATCCATATTTTCTAAGCCATGATGATATAATGTGGGTTTTGAACTATGAAAGATGAGTTTATGAAGATATGCATGTTCTTTATGAAGTTGATGAAAATGATTTAAGTTGCTTTGAGAGTAAAGCATAAATGTTGTTGTTGCTGTTGTTGTGAAAGGATTTCTCGCATACTACTCAATACATGAATGTCAAATGGTTTTCTCACATAAGGATTCTTCTTAGAGTTGAAAGGTTTTCTCAACTAAATTTTGAATCAAGATTTAGGAGTTATTCTAATGAAACCTAGCTTGGATTGGCTACTTGATGTGCCTTCCATGGATGATAAGGCAAGCGGCGATTATCCATGCCTCTTAATGATAAGATGAGTTAAGATTAATAACTATTCCGTGGGATTTATTCTTAGCACCGAGATAATATTGAGATAGAAGCTCTCCCGTATCTAGAGGCCGGGTTTCTAGTAGCAATCTCCTTATCACATACCTATGTGCCCCCATAGGATGATTGTCTTAGATAGACATTAGCTAGTGGATCTACGTAAGCTAGAAGTTAAGGCTCTTACCTTGACAAGTAAGGACACCCCTTTTCGGTGTGGGGCAGACACCAGATTCCATATTATAGCTCACATGGTCTCTATGTCGATTAAGGCTACTTCCCACAATAATGATGAACTAAGGTTACTTCAAAAAGTATCTCACAAGTGTTCAAAGATTATTTTACTTGCATTGACCATGATTACGATTATGTTTTCTAACCTCCTATCTTATGCTTTAACTTGGTCTTTGCATATCACGAAAATATCCTTTTTATCATGATTTTATACCTCCATGCATTGCTATCATACTTGGTACATTATACTAATGCATACTCTTGCCTACATTGTTTCCCAAATGTAGGGTCCGACGTTCCAGTTTCCCATCTCCGTGGCTAGGGATCACTTAGTAGATATTGAAGATTGGTGAGTCTTCCGAGGACCGAACCTTGTTTCTTATTGACTTTACTTTTCAGTATTGTTTGTGATGTACGGATTACGTCCCGATCACTCTTGATGTACTAGATGACTTTGAGACTATGTAGACTTCCGCTTCGTTTTGACAAACTCATTATGATATGAATTGTCTTTTAAAATCTCTTGATTTTCTATTATCTTGTTTATGTATGCTAAGTGGCTTGTGTAGGGCCTGTCGGAGATTTATACGCCATGTCACGTCTAGAGTCTACTTTGGATCGTGACAGAGATAAACAAGGAAGAACAACATAATTGAGAGGAAGAGATTTTTGCCATGTTGGACTGCCTAGGTGGACTGCCATGTTAGCATATATGACAAAGATAACGTTTTAAGGGTATTTGTGGTCCAAAACATAGACGACAAGGGTAGTTTTGATCCCAAACATAAATAAAGAGTATATATGAGCTATTTCGAATAGTTCAAAGGCAATTTTGACCCTTTTCCAAAAATTTTATATTAATAATTTACCTTCATTGCTCAATAAAATAGAGAATAGTTTTTTTTTAAGAGAAATAAAGTATACATGAAACATTTCACTGTTTCATTTTTATTAAAGAGCCTAAGAATTCCAATTTCAAAACTGCTCATTTTAATTCTTATCTTTCAATGTTCATTTTTTGTCTTATGTGAACAAAATCCCCACACAGTTTTTTTCTAATTTTTATGACGATGGTATTCTCAAGTGATTGCGGTAGTGCACTTTGCATAACTTGGAAATTTTTCACTTTTTGTTGCAACATACATTTTCAACTTCCTTCATAAATTTGATCGTTTTTTATGTCAACTTAATGTGAATTTTTTAAAATTATTTTATTTAAAAGGGATACCAAGGACTCGGCTCAATGTAAAATATAATTTATCTTTTTATTTTTACTTAATTTATTCTAAATTTACTGTTTTACAACAAGTTTCTTATAGAGTAGAAACGAAAAAATAGAAATGGATTGACCAACTCAATGGTTCGACTCTTCTTAATGGAGTAGTTCGAGTCCTCTTTATATACGGTAACTAATGGAATGGTTCAAGTCCTCTTTACGTACGGAGTCACTTAAGCGGCTTTATCCTCACAAGATTTAGTTGACTTCAATATCCTACTCTAAATGGAAACCATGCATTATTGGAGTTTAGATCGTAATAGTATATCAACTCTTTTTCAAAATCACTTGTATCAAATGTTCAATAAAATGAGTGTTCAAATTTCGATTCATTCAGAGAAGAAAGGTGGAGTTTGTGGGAGAAAATTGTGAATGAAGACACAGTCTCCAGAGCTGCTACAATTACAATGATATGGAAGAAATACGCAGGGTTTGCGTTTCTTTACCCTGATCATCTTCTAAAATCTTCTACACTTTCAGTTTTAAGTAATGCTATAAATCCAGTTCCCATAAAGCTTCATCATCTTCAACAATATTCTTCTTCGCCTTTGCTTCCAGTCAATGTCCAAGTCATTCATGCCAAGAAAATCAAAGATGGGTCTGCTCGCGACTTATCTATCAGTAACTATGTTTTAAATCTTTACACAAAAAGTAACCATTTAGCCTCTGCACAGAAGCTGTTTGATGAAATTCCTCAAAAAGATGTTCGAACGTGGACGATACTCGTATCGGGTTTTTCTCAATTTGGGTTTAATGGAAATGCATTATCGTTGTTCATTAAGATGCAACAAGAGGGTATTGTTATTCCTAATGAGTTCACTTTATCTAGTGTTTTGAAGTGTTGTTGTAGTGTTAGTAACGGGCTTAGATTAGGAAAGTCCATACATGGCTGGGTTGTCGTTACTGCTGCAGTTGATTTGGATGTTGCTTTGGAGAATGCTATACTTGATCTTTATGTTAAATGTGAGTCTTTGGATTATGCTAAACGCTTCTTTGAACAGATGAGTGATAAAAATGTCGTATCTTGGAATATAATGCTGGCAGGATATCTCGGTACAGATGATATGGCTACAAGTGTTGAACTGTTTAAAATAATGCCTGAAAAGGATGTTTCGAGTTGGAATACAATCATTGATGGACTTTTGCAACATGGGTTTGATAGGGATGCCCTTAAGCTCCTACGTCAAATGACCTTAGATGGGACTTCTTTTAACAATGTTACGTTTTCTATATCATCAGCGTTGATGTCTTCACTTAGAAATCTTGAATTAGGAAGGCAAATCCATGGTAAAGTGATGAGGTTGTCAATGTACAAAGACACACTTATAAGGGCCTCGTTAATTTTTATGTACAGCAAATGTGGTCAGATGGAGAAGGCTTCTAGGATTTTCCAAGAATTCCGTCAAGGTATTGTTGAAGTACAACATTCACATTCTGTTCCGTGGAGTACAATTATATCAGGTTATATTCACAATAGCATGCTGAAAGATGCTTTACAAGTCTTTAGCTCCATGGTACGTGATCAATTGGAAGTTGATGTGTTTACACTGTCAAGCATTCTTAGTGCATCTGCAAGTAGTGGGCTTTTGGAACTTGGCTGGCAGATTCATGGCTATGTCCAAAAACTTGGACACATATGTGACATATTTTTGATTTCAGCAATTATTGACATGTATGCCAAATGTGGAAAGTTAGATTCTGCTCTGTTGTTTTTTGAGCAAACCCAAACTCGGAATATTGTGGTATGGACTACTATGATAAACAGTTATGCTATCCATGGAAAAGGATCTGATGCTGTTCAGCTATTTGAGCTTATACTGAATCAGAGGATTGCACCAAATGAAGTAAGTTTCATTAGTGTTTTAACTGCATGTGGTCATGCAGGTTTGGTGAAAGAAGGATGCAAGTATTTTAGGTTGATGAAACAAGTTTATGGCATCAAGCCTGGTGTTGAACATTTCTCTTGTATGGTTGATCTTTTTGGCCGAGCAGGTTGTTTAGATGAGGCTTATGATTTCATTCATGAGAAGGGCATCTCTAACATGTCTGAAGTTTGGAAGGTACTCTTATCTTCTTGCTTGGTGCACAAAAATGTAAAGATGGCAAGACATGTTTCTGAGAAATTGCTACAACTTCAGCCAAGTGAACACAGTCCTTACATTCTGTTGTCAAATACTTGTTCAGAGCATGAAAATTGGGATGAAGCATCAAAATTAAGGGGTTTGATGCAGGAAAGGAAAGTTATGAAACATCCGGGTCAATCATGGACTTAGTTGAAGAATGAAATCAAGAATTTCACATGGTTGTTATAAGGAAAAAATCAACAACAAAGTTAAAGATTTATCGAAACAACCTTCCGTGCAACTGAAGACACACACCTCTGAGAGCGAGAATGTGAGATGCAGAAGAGGAAGACAAGAGCTGGCACATATGGATACAGCTTTGGATCACCAGATGTATTATTTGCAGCCCCGACCTGAACTCTAGTGCCATAAGTTTGACGCATACGTAACAGTTCTAAGGCTGCATTCACAGATTACCAGTAAATAAAGCTGGTTATAGTTAGGGACCATGAATTTAATTTCTTTATTTGATATACTATGATCATGTTACTATTTTTTTTTTTGAGTGACCAAGAACAACAATTGATCAGTTATGACTTAGTGGAATATGTAGTCACAGTTGCCTCAGATTGTCGGACTAACTTCAACTGACATAGCAGAATCTAATTAGAGGTGATTACATATCCAGTGAAATCCCACAAGTGAGGTCTGGAGAGGGTAGAATGTATGCAGACCTTACCACTACCTCGTGGATTATGTTTGAAATAGTATGAAAATCATGTGACTTTATACTTTCTGTTTAAAATGTTGTGCCTTTAAATCCCAGTAGTCATATTTGTGGAACATTTGAATCCACTAGAGTAACTTCTTTTTGGGGACAGTTTGTATCAAGGTGTCTTTTACTATTCTTAGTTTTCAACAGTAAAACATGCTCATGTCCATTTACATTAGCACCAATGATATCCAGAAACCATATTGATGAATGTCTTCTTTTCCAGGTAGCAACTCTCAGTTTTCTCCACCTCATTGGAAATTCAATGTTCTAAATACATATATGTATACCTTTTCAAGAACTGTAATTTATAGATGATGTTATTGTGTCCTTTCACTACCAGGTGATGCTGTCAAAAGAGGATGCCCATGAAGATTTAAATTGAACCTGAAGGGTTAGAAATTCACAATTATGTGCAGTAAGTCATTTCTACGAAATCGGAACTTCAATTTCTAATTTCTGTCGAGAAATCTCTTATTCTGCTGTATGAAGATGTTAACATATTTAGGACTAGCATTTTATTTGATGTCTACATTCACAACCCATGTAAAATTAGCCAAGAGTTGAGCTTTACTTGTACAAGACTCTGTATTTGCCACCCTAATTGGATTGTACCACTTTTATATGACGCTCAAAGAACTTCTCAACTTGAGTTTTAGAGCGCAAAAATATGGTATAAGCCTCATTTTTGTAACTCATAGGAAATAACCATGTAAATTTGCTAAAGTCATCAATGACAAAATTTATTGCTAGACAATTGTTGAGAAGGATCCCATACATTAGTGTGGATCAATTCAAGAGGATAAGGAACGCTAGAACCGAAAATAAAAAATGGCAATTTATTACTCTTTCCATATGAATTGAATTATTGGAGTTCATATTGCATTATGTTTATCTTTAGTGTATTCAACAATGAATAAATATATATCATTATGGAATACTCCTAATTATTAAAAGTAAATAGTTCAAAAGTTGAAACCAAAGTAGAAAGAAGATAAAGGTAGAAAAAATAAATAGTACCAAGGAGGATAAGAAACATTCATTGTCCACTTATTTAAAAGTGATTTGATCAATGCAATAAGTTACAAATAAAAAACAACTTCTTGCCTATGCTATTCAAAACAAAAAAGAAGGAATTTATATTTCCCTTGGATAGAAGACCAGCCAATTTTCTCTTCAGTTGTTTCAACTCTTCGATCCCTTTCACATATAAATATCCTTCTCATAATTTTTTTTCTTTTCTTTGAGTAAGCTAAAATCCTCACTCTAACTCAAAATATTAACCCTACATGAAAGATTCTTTGCCATAAAACATCAGAGTTAGGAGAAAAAAGTTATTATGAATTCATAATTACGAATATTTACACGGAATAAGGTTTTGGAAGAGGCATATCCTTGATGATTCCACACAAGACATCATTGTCTGGCATGTTATATTCATCTTTCAAATCTCTTTTTGGAGAAAGGGCGCTAAAGTAAAGTTGTTGCCCCAAGTATTGTCTTTCCACTGAGTTGGATCTCAGGTTCCAAAGACCAGCATTATCAAGAGTGGTCATTATGGCTCCCCATGAGTTAGGATAAACTTGGATGGTATTCCTGGATACTGCATCAAGCAAATTGTAGTTCTTCCTCTTCTCTGGGGTCCATTTTCCAGGTTCAATCCTGCATGCACAAGGTAATTTAATTATATTACTATTGTAATACCCATGATTTCAACTTAACAAGTTCAATTTTTAATATTCCAGCATAATACTCATAATTAAAGGTACTCACGCAACAGCGAAGAAGGAGTATCCGGCCAAGTGAAAAGATTGTACACTCTTTTCATGGTTCTCAAAGATGATCTCCACAAAGTTACGGTAAGTGACTTTAACTACATTGGGTGCGAGTGTGATCTTCTCTTCTGCTTTCCCAGCTGGAGGTTCATATTCATCCTTCATAAGGTCATATTTGAAGACCTTATCTTCAACACCATAGTATTCAGCCAACTTAATTGGGGTTGTAGGGTTCACATGTGAGACACCATTGATGGCATATCGGAGCTTTCCGTCCACTGTCCCAGCTGTATTCACAAGTTTGATGGTGCGTGTAATGTTGATTTGGCCGTAGTGGTATGATCCTTGTGGATTAGGTCTAGCTGCAGTTGCCGTTAAATTCCAACGGAAAGAGCGAAATTGGTTGAGTGACCAAGCCCAACCAATTGGGGCTTTTGGCAACTCTGGTGAGGCAGGGCCATTGCCATTAGTGTAACGGATTATGGATGTAGCAGTGTGGGGTTCCTTGGTGAATCGCGTAGAGGCCACAAGGAGGTAATCCTTGGGATCTTTATCAGCAGTCACTAAGACAGAGACGCATTGTCCCAAGTGAATATCTAGTGAATCATACATGTTCTGCACAACGTGAGATCCTTCCATTTCCACCAATTTCATGGTATGCCCTTGGATTCTAACATTGATGGAATCCTTCATACCAGCATTACAAAACCTATACCTATATGTCTTTCCAGGGGTCATAGAGAACATTGGCTCATCTTTTCCGTCGCCTTTTCCACCTTTTCCATTGATGATTAGTCCATCAGGTCTTCCCATCGAGCGCCCACTGTCCAAAAACCTTCTCAATTGAGTATGACTTTTGGTGTACCAATCACTCACCAAGACAAAGAACTCATCGGCAGGGTTAATATCAAAGGGGATGGGAATCAATGCACGACTATGGACACGTATTCCACCATATCCACCAGCTGCTCGATGCAAAGCTGTGGTGGGGTAATAAAAAAAGCTTCCAATTTGATCCTTGACCTGGAAATGGTATGTGAAATTGCTCCCTGGAGGAATGGGACAATTGGTGCCAAGGGTGCCTTCTTGCCAAGAGTTTTTCCTCTGTTGGATGCCATTCCATGTGAAAAGGAATGGCTCATCCAACTGGTTGAAGACACTGACAACAATGTTATTATTGGATGTGCCATTGATTATAGGTCCTGGAAATTTATCATTGATCAAAATAACTTGCTGAGGAACACCAAGAGGAGAGATGGTACCATAAGTCACTTTCCATTCAAAGGTCAAAATAGGATCTCCTCCTTTCACTAGTGATGTTGAAAGACACAACACTATCAACACAAGACCAAATCTCAACTTTTCCATCTTATCTTTTCGTTTTTTCTATTTTTTTCTCAGTTTAATTTTAATAGAAAGAATAAAATGAGTTTCTATTGATAAAAAAGACGATCAAAGAAATGATTGTGCATTATGTTGAGAGTGACTAACTTTACTTTTTATTTATTAAGTGGTATGTGAGGTTGTTTGGTGATGTAAGATTAGTGATTGATTGTTGGCCAAACAAAAATATCCGTAAAAGTTTCAACACTTGTCCGCATGCATCGTTTGCTCAATGGTTTTTGCAATTGTCTGTTATTACATATAATAATAAAAATTTGTGAAGTTCCACTTATTTTTAAGGAAAAAAAAACACCATATGTTATGAATATATTGAAGTGCGCATTCTTTTCTTAGACAAATAAAAATAAAAGTTATAGTTCATTCTTGATGTTTATAAAGAAACATATATGATTGATGCATCATTCATTAGAACTCTTCTTGATATTCAAATTTTGGCACATGATTTAAATTTGTTATTTTAAAATTGAATTCAAATGGCAAGATAATATTTTTTTTACCTTTAAATATGTATCTGTCTATTTTAATATCCTACAAGGATACATTAGAAAAATAAAATACCTAATTTCTTTTAAAATACCTATATATATATATATATATATATTATATTAAAATCATAATGGTTCTTAAAAAGGTTGATTGAACTTTTTGCCCTTCATTAAAAACTTCTGCAATAAATAAAATTTTCATTTACTATTTTCCTTAAATTATTATTTAATTAATTTTATAATATTCAAAATTATGGAGTTCTAAAATATATAGTAAGAGTAATACTATCACGCCCCAAACTAAAGGATGAACAACTCACGCTTAGTACCTTATTCTACTGAGTTAGCCACTTAAGCATACTAGGTAACTAAAATATGGGCCCAGAAGATCGGGAAGCACAATATCTAAAATATCAATCCTGGTCATTAAGGTCATGACCTATATAACAATAAGTCTTCATATAAACAAAGATAGAGGAGCAAAAGAAAATGACGTACTTGTTGACTGATAAGGCCGCAACTGAAGATATATATACACATACTTATACATGCCAAGCCTATGGGTTGGAGACTGGAAGCTACAGAAAGAAACTAAGAGTATTGTATCCACAATAGACTCTAAGAGTGTCATAAGCATTGTGATGTCTCATTTCTTATGATTTTTCTTTTAATTATGAAATGACCATTTTGCCCTTCTCCATAGTGTTTCATGCTTAGTTTGTGTTTTGGTAATGGTTGGTGTGGTCCCCGATGCGATCAGATGTGTTTTTGGTGATTTGACCCCTAGAATTCTTGATAGGATTGACTTTGGTCAACATTTTGAGTTCCGAGCGTCGGATGAGAATTTCATCAGTTCCATCACATTCGAAACGTTGAGTTTGAACTAGAATAGTGGTTGGTTAGGTTTCCGAGGCCTTGAGTTGAGTTTTGAGCATTTAGGTGAGAAGTTAAATTTTTAGCCTTAAGAGTGGTCCGGGAGGGTATTTCTGTCATTCGACCTCTTTTCAGAAATTCAATGATTCCACTGAGTTTGGAATGTCAAATTTAATGGGATAGCATGTCTACTTTATATTTATCGGACCCCAAATGATTCCCGAGGATTCATTCTGAGGCTTTATATTGAGTTTGAGTTGCTGGTTTTCAATTTCTACTACATGTCATTTTATACCTTCGCGATCGCGACCCTCAGTCTCGCGATGTCTTCTTCGTGACCTTCGCGATCGCGACCCATAGGCTCGTGTTCGCAATGAACCCCCCTTTCTCTAGTCTCTGTGATCGCGGACAAGAGTTCTCACAATAACGATATATTACCTTTCATGTCTTTCGTAATCGCGAGAATTAGTGGCTCGCGATCGCGATAAGTAAATTTACCTGAACAGAACCCAAATTTTGGATTTTCCCCAAAATTCGCATTTTCACCATTTTCAAACCCTTGGAGCTTTGGGAGGTAATTCTTGCTTGCTTCTTGGTGATTTCTTGTGTGGATAAGCTCCCTTTTATTATTCAGCTTTATCGATTTCTTAAAGATTTATCTTCCGAAATACTCTTTTAAACCTTGATTTTAAAGTGAATTTTGGGGTTTTCCCCCTTAAATTGGTAAAACTATATTTTCATGAGTTGGGACTCGTTCCTTGAGTGATTTTAATTGGGTTTTCAACCACGAACTCCTCTTGGTTTGTAGAACTTAATTTTCAACTAAAAAAATTTGATTTTAGCTTTTCGATTTTTGAAATGATTTTTGGACTATTTTATCCTGTGTTTCAAATCCTATCAATATGGGTATCTTTGGTCTCCTTTGATGAATTCTTTCCATTCTTGATAGTTAAGGATCGTTCCGGTGATCGAGTGGTTGAGGAAGTGCTCCAATAGAGTTGTTCGAGTGATGTTTCGGCCTTGAGGTAGGCTTAACTATTCCTCTTTTAGATTGAGATGAGTAATGAACCTTTCTTAGAGAGTCAACTGTGAAATGAGTAGTATCATGAGTCTTAGAAGTTGGTAAGTGTTGACCTCCTTGTTTAGTTCATATGATGCCTAATTGTGATGATTACCATGTGTGAAGGCTTTTGTGATATGTGTAATTGTTGCGGAAATTCTATGATATTTGGGTGATTGCCCGAGAGAGAGGCTGTATGACTTATCCTTATTTTGACATTGGATGCCCGAGTTAGGGGATTGAGTTGATTTCTGAGCATCTTAAAATGAAAGAAATGTTTTCTAAGTGGTAAAGACTGATTTCAAATGGATCCGTCCACTATCCCTATCATTTGAGAATACATTTCATGACTTGTTGAGTTTGGAAACTTGATACTATTTGTAACCCTTAATGAATTGATTATGCCTTGAGTTGTATGTGTATTGATGCATTCATCCTCATGCAGCATATCATTGTTCATAGAAATATGAGAAAGAGGAGAAATACTATCTTTTTGAGAGAGAAAAAAAGTGACACCTTACTTAAATCCTTGACCACAAGCTAGGTGACAAGTTGTTGAGATATTGATATTATGAGATTGGTATATGGACTGCGAGTCCCCCATGGGTCCTTGTCTTGAAGCTAAATGCTCGGTAAGGTGTATACGACAGGTTGTGCAACGACCTTGGTACCACCACATCATCTCATTGCATCGCATTGTCCAGTTTTGTTGTGTTTTGTAACTTGTTTATGTATTGATTTAAATATTCTTTGTACCCTTATGTGTTTACTTTATTTGTGCCATTCTATATAAACTGACGGCACCGATGACAGAATGAGACTTTTCTGCTTGCGGTGGAAGGGTTTCATAGTTTATTTCTTAAGTCTGTTTAGTTACTTATACTCAGTCGGTCTAACCTTGTGGATTGTACTCACCCCCTACTTCTATTATTCCTTTGATGAAGATCACAGTCAGGGTGGTTCTTGTAGTGGTTGATTGGGTCCATCGAATGTCTCTCTTTTGGAGTTGTGCTGAGGTCCTACTTTACGGATCACCATTAGTCTCCATCTATCATTTAAAGTCTTTAACTTTCCTTTCGAAGACTTGAGATGTATTTCATATTTTAGAAATGTATTAGATGCTCTTTATACTTATGCTACTAGGTTTTGGGATATTCTTTGTTATTTTTCTATCATTTGTGGCCTGACTTCCCTTCGAGAGTCTCGTGTGTATATTTATTTCTTCTTACACATCTTTTTGGGGGTTCTCGGGGTGTGTGTTATCATGACCTAGAATTTTGGATCGTAACAAGCACTATTGTGACAAGGCCCCAACTATATCCAAAATGTTCAAAAAAAGTAAACATCTTCTGATAGCCCAAAGAAAACTGGGAGCTTACCAACTCTACGCTAAACGTTGAATCCTATCTAAGAGGTTGATAAAAATCCTTGTCTAGACCTGCTCGCACAAAATAATAATAACAAAAAGCAACTTCCCCAGGTAAAGAGATGTCAGTATGAATAAAAATATATTGTTATGTAAAACGAAAAATAGAACCATAAATAGCTTCTTTAAAAAAGTAATAGGGACAACCTTAATAGTTAACAAATCTTTCATCTTAGATATTGTTTCCTTATTCGATACATGTGTTGATCTCAATTGTTTTCAAGAAGGACTTATTTGTTTATTGCTTGGTGCAACTTAATTTGTTTGTTGTTTGGAAACAACTTGTATTGGGGGATTGAGTTGATGTTGTGCAGGGTTGGTTTCATTTTCAGTTTATGGGGGAAGTGCTGCAAATAATTTTCTCACTCGAGAATTCTTGCGGCGTAGATAATTAAGGGTAGAAAAAGGAAAATATAACTCTTGGAGTTTCCAGCCCTTCTCCCACAAACTGAACATTAAACCACCCCTAGACAATAGTAAACTAATACCATAGTACAAGTTAGTTCCAAACAACAAATCAATTCAGTTGCTCTTAAGAAACCCTCTACAGATGCAGTTGGACAAGGTCAACCCAGATACCAAACTTCAGCGGATTATGCCCAAAAAGGATTCCATAGTCTTATCTCTTGGAGAATACAAGTTCAATTTCAAGTTCAAGTACAAAAATGTGTTGACCTATTGAGGAAGAATAAGAAACTCAACTAGCTCAAACAATGACTACTACCTGAAACTGAAACTCAAATATCCTTCATGGCTCACATCTGACCTCATAGTAATTAAATATGCATGGTCTTCTAATGCAATCATATGTCTTGAATACATATATGTATATATGCAAATTCTTGTCAAAACCTACCAAATGCTAGTTATGATGGTCTGTTCCGATAGCTAGTTAGCATCATATTTTCCAACTTGCGGCCGCCCGTACCATATACATACACTTGTGGGAAAATAGCCCCCCTCCCTCTGATTATAGTTTGGAGTTAATGCATCTAACACAATATGATATGAACTCTGAATGCATATAATATTCCATAATAAGGACTTATTCAATTTTGGCTCTTTGGTGCCCATTCTCATAATCTCGTAATCACTTTCGTATAGCATGTAAATGCCTTGTAGAACCTCATATGCTTTCAAAATAAACTTGAGCACTTAACACGACATTATAAAGGTATCTTAAACCAATGGATGTCATAAAGAGCTTAAGGTGCTTCACTTACTTCCTATACATGTTTTCATAATAATTTGTAAAAGAAGGTATTTCAAAAATCATGTGTTTTAGAAGTTTAAACATAGCAGTTATATTTGAGAATTCTTGAAATCAACGTGTTACTTTAAGGTTTTTCAATATACACTTTAGCAAGGAAGGAGGACTGATTATAATTTATTAATGTCCCTTCATAATCTTTTTAGGTCACACGACCCAAATAAGGATAAAAATTCATACATATGAACATATAGTCAAGGAAGTCAACGAAATGACATATAAATGTCGAATACCATATTTCACCAAACAAGTTGAATATCAACATAATAGAATCACGAAAATACTTCAGTTGTGATCCCAATGCCTTTTAGGGAAGGTATTTCTAGCAATAGAATTGTAAGCATCACATTTGATATTTTAGAAATTTTCCAAGATTTGTGCTAAAAGAATTAGTGGAGCTTAGCCTTAACGCACCTTTCTAAAAAATGTTTGAATACCTAAAGCCGCATATCAAGCTATGTGGACTGAGGTGGGATGCTCTGCCCCGATCATGACTGCCTATAATGATTAAATCACTAGCCATGTATCAATGGTGGAATACTACCTGCTAGATAAGGTGGATATCGATGGAGTGGGGGCCTAAAATCATCCCATGTGTCCCTATAAAACCCCATAGTACGGTCCCTCTAACTCTGTTCCCTGTCCTTGCAAGTATCCCGATAATGTCATGACCTAACCCACCAGGCCGTGCTAGCACCTACTCTAACACCTAGATAGGAGAATCCTTATTCCAAATTTTAAGACATGAAGTGTGGAATTGAACAATTATAAGCTAATCACCCCATATACATGAAGGAAGATTCTAAACTTAATAATAAACAAAGTTCTCCCAAAAAACTACTAAGTAGCTTTTAAAGGTTTTATGAAGCTTTCACTATGTTTTAAGAAAGCATTGACCATGTTTATGACTCGTGGCTTTTTCAAAGGCTTTATAGTCATGCTTTAGCTTTGATGTTTAAATGTCCTCAAATGATCATGTATATGTTTCTTTCATGCATTTCCCCATACTTAGTACATTCCACGTACTAATGCATACTTGTGCCTATATTATTTTATAATATAGGGGTTCGGCGATTCCTCTCCTCCCGCTTGTTACTAGATCTGAATTGCTATCATTTTCTTTGGATTGGGGAGTCCTCATACTTCAAGGGCAAGACCATGAAGATTTTATTGTTGATGTTATTTACTGTTGAGACTTTGTATGTTATGTATTCCCAACCACTTTCTTTGATGTATTAGAATGTCTAGTCAAGAAATAATTATGTTTTCCTCTTTTATGGTTCAAACTCTTTTATGATATGAGACTTCTTACCTAAACTCTTCTCTTTTACTATTCTATTGTGTTGTGTTAATGTCAAGTGGCTTGTGTAGGGCTTCTCAGGGTCTTATATGACATGTCACGTCTAGGGTGTACTTTTGGTTGTGACAGGGCAGCAAGAAGGGCCCGTTTAATCTTGGGTTGGTGTCTGCGCTTTGTAGATGAGTTGGGGTACCTGATGATGACACTGACGGGGTAGCGGAGATGGAACCCGTATATAACCCTCCATTGGTGAGGAAGTTACCTACTGTTTAGCGGAAGATGAGAATGGCAGGCGATGAAGAGAACAACTGTGCCGTGGAAGTTTCAAGTGTGGAGGATAATGTCGACGCTGAGATGGAACCCGTATTTAACCCCCTATTGGTGAGGAAGTTACCTACTGTTTAGCAGAAGATGAGGATGGCAGACGATGCAGAGAACAACTGTGCCGTGGATGTTTCAGGTGAGGAGGATAATGTCGACGCTGAGGATGATGATGGTCCTCCTTCTGTCATGACCCGATTTCTCAGGTCATGATGACACCTACCACAACCCACCAGAAGGTAAGCCTAACCCTCAGTACGGATCCATAGGCAACATACTATCAAGCAGAGGCCAACATCAAGAAATATAAAGCTCAAAACAATCAAAGAAAGAATAAACAATAGAAATACTAACATAAACCATCCCAGGACCTGACATTAGTCGGTAGTTGAGCGTCTAATCTAAAACAAGAGTACAAGGCTTTACAAATACAACATAAGTAAAGGCTATCTCTGAATACAAAATAAAGACTAAGCCTAGCCAAAACAGAAGGAAACCGGTAGCTCCACATGCCATGAGCTCACCCTAATCTCCGAAACTTCAAGCTTCTCCCCATGGATCCAAATCAAAGGTGATAACTCAAACGGCAATCTGCAGGGGCAAAAGTGTAGTATGAGTTGCAAAAAAAATACCCAACAGGCAACGACCAACTAAGGTCAAAAGATAACACAAGCATAAACAACACGCAATAAGTAAAGCATAGCACATGAAACTAAACAGGAGATGCTAAAGTAGACATGCAATAAAGAATAGAGACATCAACCAAAGGGTAAGAATCCGAGTCAAGAATGTACCAGGTAACAATAAAACAATAACATAGAATATAATGTAGTCAAACAATAACCTAATTGGACCCCTATAAGCCTAGAAGTTACAAACAACAAACATAACCCAACCGGTCCCCCTAAACCGGAGGGTACAAACAACAAACAAGTATACTAGTGATAGGCAATGCATATGAATGTAGGGTGAGCAACAGAACCATCAGTGACCATCCGAAATGATAACCATATAACTCTAGTCAACTCTCAACCTAACTAGCAAGAGTGAAAAATCAATCCAGCCCGCCTAGCCAGCCAGCCAGTCCACTCCCATGGGCGTAAGCCTCCCTGCTAGAAAGAGTGACCCAGGGGCGTGTCTACTCCGAAGAGGATCTCGGGTATCAACGCCGCCCAGCCAGACACTCCACTCCCAGAGGTGTAAGCGCCCAACTAGCAAGAGTGACCCGAGGGCGTAAGTAAAATCAAAAGCATGCAAGAAAGGGCGTCGACACGCCGGGTAGTCAACTGAAAAATGAGCACATCCCGGATGCCTCTAATATCTCAAGTAGGAAAGGAGCACGTCATTGACTCCTCGTAATCTCAAAAATCAGTAAGTCAAGTGATTCAGGTTGTACGAATCCCATTAAAACCAGTTTAGAATAAAAATTGAGTAAAATAGTATCTCATCATAAATGATAAATATGTCAATGCATGGGCCGAGATCGTACTACAAAATTCGTGAGAATGAGCAAATAATGCAATGCATTCCATCACCAGGATTCAAATAAGGCACTAAAAATCAGCCAATAAAACCACGTTACCAAAGCAAAGAGTACTAACCTAGGATCCAACTAGTCCTCACACATGGCCTCAGGCCCAAAAATATAATCATAAACTCAATAAGAGTTTTCAAATCAATAAAAAAGGGAGCAAACTCAAGGGACGATGCCCTTCCCCAATCACACCGCTCCAGTCCCAGACTGAGAATAACTAGGACCAACCCACAGCTATGATGAGACACCAAGGTCACAAGCACCGACGCAAGGAGAACGACCCAAAACAATCCCTAAAGGGAAAAAACTATAACTATGAGGCGATAAAGCACAACCTAAAGCTTTTAATGTCCCACCTACTCTAAGGCCACAAAGGATCAATCCTAATAAGGGAAACCAAGAGCATCTATGCCACGAGCAAAACAACAAGCCTAAACTAAGGATACCAATACGTACAATAAGCCTAAGACTCCTATAGAATCAAGAAAGAATGGAATAATAAGCGGAGAGCTAAATACTTAACAATACAATCTAACAACACATGAAATCTATACTGGGCATTATCTAAGAAGTTAAATAAAAAAAGTAGATCGAAGCCTACCTCATGTCCGATCACAAGCGCTCCAAATCCTACGCACATGAGCTATCCGCTTCCGAAACACCTTCGAACACTACCACGCTACCAAATTATTGATAACAACATCATTACATACATTTAGACACTAACTTCGTAACAATTGGCAATAGACCCAAAATCAAGTCAAAATAAGATTGTGGGACCCGCACTAGGAATCCCAAATTGACTCTGTCAAAGGGTCCTAAACAACTACTCAAGCTTGTTTCCCAAAATGGGACACAATTCTATTCCCGAAACAAATCAACGAAACACATGCAACCAATTCGACAATTAAAGAGAACAAGCAGCCCTTTCGGGGTGAGAATTACCTCAATCCAATGCTAGTCGCACTTCCACAAACACTCCAACGTGTAGCCACAATTACCACGGACCTCCGCACTCTTTTTGTCTTTCCACTGAGTGAACCAAATATGAGCCACATCCGTAAGTTGGTAGGATGCCAGCTCTACCCTATTACTTTCGATCACTTGCATCACCTCTAGGATCTTCTTAACTTCATCAATGAAGTTCTGTGGGTTCTCACCAACCTGTGACTCTAGAAACTTAGGCGGATTCATCTGAACAAAGTCTCAAACCCTAGCTGTAGCTGATCCACCATTAGTATTTGTAGGAACTGTGGCCTGCTGATTGTTCTGATTGGCTACACTTTGAGCAAAGAGCTGGATCGCATTTCGAAATTCTACACTCGTAACCTTATGGTTCGGTATTGGAGAAACTGCTTTAGCATTGCATGCATTAGCTCTACGAGGAGGCATGATCTGAAACGCATAACGATGGATTAGAAAGGAGAAGTTTGATCATAACTCACGCACGATAAGAATAGCAAAGAAAGTGGTTTTTCTTAAAACACTTCGTAGTCTCCCCCTCATAGGTGTGGCACGCTTCACACTCATGAAAATGGACTCTACTTAGTACGGATTTCATACACCCTAGTACTCCTTAACCTAATGCTCTGATACCAAGTTTTTCACGCTCTGAGGCTACCCCCTAGACGTAACACTGGGCCTAGGATCACGAGTGACCCCAAGCTAACCCTGAGTTTGGCATATCATAAGCATACTGGAAATAAGTAAGTAAGACATGAACTATGCGGAAGCTAAATCTATAGATATCTGAAGAGGAACAGGTTCAATTAGTCTGAATGTAAATATAACATATTATGAGAGTTCTAGTGCAGAATTAAACAACACTTAATAACTCAAGATAAATCTACTATTATGTCTGAAAAGCCTCTAATTGAGTCGAGTTGCTGGGACATACCCCCAACTAACTCTAACAAAATTGAAAACTGAAAGTAAGGACTAAAATATAAAGCATGTCTATTGTCCTCGAAGTATGAAGACTTGCCACTGAAGCTGCTGAATTCGAATCGAGAATCGATCTAAGCGTTATCTGGAAGCTGAGTACTTGAACCTACATCGTGAAACGATGTAGAGCAAAGTATGTGTCAGTACTTGAAATGAACTGAGCATGCAGGATATAGATATGCTAAGATGAACAAAGTATATAAGTTGAACAATACATAACTGAGCAATGATATATTCTGAACAAGGATATAGATATGTCCTGAAGTATAACTGAAAACTGAATTGAATGCAATGACCAAGTGCTAATCATGAAAATAACACGCTGAACTGATTACTGAAGTAAATACTGAAAACCTGGTCAATGCACTAAGAGTCTGACTGTGGGAGCTACTATTAACCGATATAAACTACGAGAGCTAAATGTGGAGTCCGATGTATACGCCCCATCGAGATGATCCAATATACCTTACTAGGGATATAAGGCATGATTGTGGCGTGATCACTAAAATGGATGCCCAACAGAGAGGACTTATAAACCTACTCGGGCATGTAGTTTTAGGACTTTGAGGGCATACTGAACCCTAGTCCAACTTGGTGCTAAGTCTACTCCCAACTGAATATTCATGAAGCTAAAATGCACTAAATACTGAATAGCTCAAAACTGACATGCTCACTGAGAATGCAACATTTATATACAGAGAATATAGCATTCGAAATCTAAAGCATGAATTTCTGTCTTACTGGCCTAGCAAGTATAATTCATGAACTAGGATAAATTTACACAAGCCAGGGTTCTGAGTTCTATGCAAGGAATTATACTAAAATTATCAAGAAACAAGTTATTTAGATCAAAGGAACCAAAATCACAATAAATCTTGAAAATCTAGAAACCCTAGGTCTGAACAATTTATGAGAATTGAAGATACTAACTTAATTCTAGGGACCTAATGGGTGAAAGGAACCCACTAGTGAAATCCCACATACCTGGTGACAAAATCTACGGAGAAATCCTTTGGATTTCGGGGATAAACTTTGAAGAACGCTTCTACTTGTTCTTGAGAGATTTGGTCGCCTTTTTCTTGTCTTTTCACTCTAAGTTGGGTGATTTTAGGAGAATGAGGGTTTTGGGTAGATTCTGACTAGATTATTAGGCTTAGACTAAGTAAAACGATGTAGATTAGGCATCAAACGACGTAGTTTAAGTGCATAAAGCATAGGGGAAAAAACCAAAATGATCCTGATTTTAAAGTTGACGAAGCCCGTCACGAGGCCACTGACGGACCGTCAAAGGGATCAAGACCCGTCACGTGGGTCGTGGTTCTTGGTCAGGTCTACTGGTTCTGGTATGCCCCATCCACGGTCCACTTCACGGACCGTGTGAAGGACCACGGGCCGTGAAGGCCACTGTGGTTCTTCACAAGAGGCTGGGGTCTTACTGGGTCAGGTCGACGGACTAGTCCATGGTCCGTGTGAAGTTCCACAGACCAGTCCACGGTCCGTGTGAAGTTCCACGGACCAGTCCATGGTCCATGTGAAGTTCCATGGACCGTCAGGTGGTCTGTGGTCCTTCACATGAGCCATGGTGGTCCTCTAAGCTTGGCTGGGTGAGAACCACGAAGAGGGTGACTGGTCGTGGTCCTGTTCACGGCCCGTGAACCCCTCCGTGGTTCACCTTTTTCTGTTGTTTAGTCTAATCTAGGTTCTGAGGTGTTACATTACCCATGTACCATAACTATGTGCCACCATAGGATTGTCTTAGATAGACATTAGCTAGTTGATCCACTTTAGCTCAAGTTTATGGTTCTTACCTTGGAAATAAGGACATCTTTTTTCGGTGTGGGATAGACATCAGATTCAATGTTATAGCTCACTTGGTGTATGTCGGTTAAAGGTAAACTTCCCACAATAATGAACTAAGGCTACTTTCTAAAGTATCTCACAAGTGTTTTTTAAGATGTTTAGCTTGCATTGACCATGATTATGACTTATTTTTTCTAACATGTTATTTTATGATTTAGCTTGGTCATTGCATGTCATATAAAGTCCCTTTTGCATGATTTCATAACTCTTATGCATTGTTATCATACTTGGTACATTTCATGTAATAACGCCTACTTGTGCCTACATTGTTTCACTAATGTAGGATCTGACGCTCCTATTCCCTATAGTTGTTGCTAGTAGATTCTTTTGGGCTATTGAAGATTGGTGAGTCTTCATGATCTCTTGGGCTATAGAAGATTGGCGAGTCTTCACTATTATATTTCATAGTTCATAAGCTTCATCATGTATTCATAGTCAAAAATCATGGATCATGCATGGGTTCATATGAATTCAACTTAAAATCATGTAATTACTTCAATTCTTGCATTAAAAAATAGAACACAATCAATTGAATCATAATTGGAAAGAACCCATGAAGATTGAATAAAACCGTAACTTTGAATTGAGAATCTAACTTGTAAAATTGGAAGATCTTTGAGGAACCCTATAGAGGAAAGGAATCCATAGGTGAATACTAACATACCTTAGTGATCAAGACCCAATAGCTATGGTGAATTGAAGATCTTGAAGTGAAACCCTACCTTCTTTTTCCTTAGCTTTAGAAAGAACTTTTGGGATGATCTCGGAGGGAAATTTATGATTTAGGAGAATGATTTTAGGACTTAAATTACTTATATAAAGCTTAGAATAAGAGTTAAAATGACATAACTTAGGTTTTAAACACATAGGGAAACGATCAAATTAACCCTGACTTAAAAGTTGACAGGTGACTTATATGGATTCCTAAATGGTCCTTATAAGTCACCACTGACCATTTAGGGATCCATACAAGTGACCCCAATTCCTGGTCGCCTTAAAATGCTGGGCCATTTCCCTAAACGGGTCGTGGACCCCTATCATGAGCCGTTTAGGCTTATGTGAAGGGTCCATGGTCGGTTTTAGGCCTGTGGACCTGCCCGTTAACCCACTTTACCCTTTTCAAAGTCTGAGGTGTTACACACACGATCATCGAAATGATCCTAACTATCAATAGTGGAAAAAGTTCATCAAAAGGAGTCCAATGATACCCATATTGATAGGACTAGAAACCAGAGGTAAAATAGTCTAAAAATCTCTTCAAAATTTGGAATGGTAAAATCAAAATTTTATTTGAAAAACATGTTCTACAAGTAAAAAGGAATTTGTGGTTGAGAAAAACACATTAAAATCGAACAGGAAACAAGTTCCAAATCAAGAAATTATCAATTTTTCAAACTTGGGGGAAAAATCAAATACGGTTAAAGACGAGAATTGTCGAAAAACTTTGTCAAAATCAGTTTACCCACAATACAAGGACCTTAAATCCCGAAAATCAATGAAAATCGATTCAAATTGACCTTCAAATCAATAATTTTTTATTTCTCTACTTTGAGGTTTAAAATCTCCACTTTGAGGATAGAAATCATGAAATATGAAAGGGATATTCTTGGGAAAAGAGAAAAATAGGGTTAGAAATACGTACCCAATGATTATGAAAAAACGCATCAAAAATCACCTCAAACCGACCTTTCCAGCTCCTAAAATGTCAAAAATATGAAATGACTTCGAATTGATATTTAACTCAGTGATTTCACACTAAAAAACCATTTTCCGTTGCTAAAAGTCCATTTTCCGTCGCTAAAAGTGTGCACCAACAACCTTTAAAATAATTTTGACCATGGAAACTCATTCAGGACCCTATAAACACAAACCAATAGTGCAAATTTATAATAAAACATATTTCAGAACCAATGGAATCATCATATTTCAAAAGAAAAGATTTTTATGACTAAAATACCCCTTCAGAACTCATTTAGGCCAAAAATTCAACTTTTTACCTAAATATCCAAATCACAACCTAAGGTCTCAAGTTTCTAACCGACCACCCTACTAAACCAAATACGACGTTCCAAACTCAATGAAACTAATAGAATTCCATCCGACACTCGGATCACGAAATGTTGACCAACATCAACTATTTCAATATAACTCAACTCAAAAGGCTCAAATCCACCAAAATCTCACCGATCGCATCGGAGACCACACCAATCATTTCTGGAACACATAATAAGCATGAAATGCTGAGGGGAAGGGAAAAATGTCATTTCACACATCAAAGTAATGTCTCAAAAAATTGGACATTATAGAGTGTATCTCATATGAATTGTTATGTAGAACATGTGTGTCTATTTGTTTAAATTTAGAAAAGTTTAAGTGTCTACTTGTGCACATCCAAAGTTTGAGGACATAAATAACAGTTGAAACCAAGTTAAAAGAGAACATTTATGTAATTATGCATATCTCTTATTCTCTATTATCTATGTAGATAAGCAAAATTTGATTGCCAGTAATGTATATTTTCTAAATTATTCAAAACTAGTAAAATTACCCGCGCCTCGCGCGGAAATTTAATATCGTGGAATTTATAAAATAATACTTAAAACCTATCAGCCATTAAAACTAAAACACTATATTATCTTACATACAAGATTACGAAGTAACGGACATTAATAATGTAAAGGAAAATTATAATTATAACATCTTCTTATTTATCCTTCAATCAATCATCTTTAATTTGATTTTATAATTTATCCTTTTGCTTCCAGGAAGTGTTACTATTTGATATTTTTGGGGAATCAAATGAACATCAGCCTCATATATTAAATTTTCTAATAAATAAATAATCGTTATAAATTTTAAAGGGTTAAAAAAAGTGAACAAATATTCTAATTCTAACGTGTAGAAAGTTCAGCCCTACATTTTGCTTTACATATATCATTTTAAACTTCCCCATTTAAATGTATCATAAATAATTATTAATATGGAAAATTAAAGGGAGAATGTATCATATTGGACAACAATTCAACTTATTATATATATACTTGAAAAGGAAAAATATTACACAAAACTATTTAGTTTGTTTGGGTGTTTTTTAAAAAAAAAACAACATACAAGAGTAATGGAGTTCAATTTGAAACTACACTTATATTCCAATCGCAATGTCGAGAAACACATTTATTACTTCAAGAAAAGTATTTACAACTTGCAGTAAACTTGAGAATTTGTCCATACTTCATATTGAATATGAACAATTAATTTATTGTGTAGTTATCTATGTTTTTGGGATTAATAGAGGCTCTAGTCTAGTCATATTCCTCTATAGGTCATCCGGCAAATCCTTGAACCCATTTCAAAAGTTTATTAATTCTTGTCTTCTTTTCCTAGTTCACTTCGCACATCAAGGTGCGATAATGTTTTTAAGGTGTTTATGTCCTTACAATGGCATACCAAATTTGAATTTTGTCTTCTAGAGATGGTAGTATAGATGTTTAAGGAATTTTTTATTGTACCTTCAACGATTTCAGTAGAGAAAACTTGCGTGAATACTCAATTAACGTGTGTTATTTAATCTATACTAACAAATACTTATAACAATAACTTTGCAGAAACATAAACAACAAAGTTTAAAACATGTACTAAAAACAACAATTAATATCATAAGCATAAATTAATGACTGTAAAAAAACATACCAGGATCTGTAACAATAAAATGAAACAGAAAGGGAAAAATCGAGCCCACTGAATGCACATTGTCCTCTTAAGGATATTATTCCCCTCTAGTATCCGAGGTTTAAAGGAATAGATCCTCTCAGGATGGAACAATTCTATTCACCATTGTATTGATACAAAAACAATGGTGTCAGTGAGCCACTCAACAGGAGCGAAGTACACGAATATTTAATTGTGCAGAAGAAGAAGAAGAAGAAGTTTAGAATTTTCGTTGTTTTAAAATGAGAGGAAATCCCTCTATTTATAGACAACAAAGGGTAGTGTGAACAAATGCTTATTGTGCCTTATCGGAAAGGTCACAACTCTTTGGAAAAGTTACAACCCTTCGGAAAGGTCAAAGTCTTTCATAAAAGTCACAATTTTTCATAAAAGTTGCAACTCTTCATAAAAGTCACAACATTTCATAATAGTCACAATTTTTCATAAAAGTCACTAGTTTTCAAGAAAGGGGAAGACTAGTTTTGAAAATAAATAAATTAAAAGGGAATCCTGGTTTGTGGTTGAAAATAAATAAATTAAAAGGAAATCCTGATTTGTGGTGGCGCCACGTAGGTGGACCTAATGTTTTATATATATATATATATATATATATACATATATATTATTTACAATAGAAATAATATTATAAAACATGAGAAGTATAGAACAAGTAATATAAACAAGAGGTGTTGAGATTATAATGTAAAGATTATCTTATTCAAATATCTTCAAGACTCAAGTGATCTTACAATGGTGAATGATAATCATATTTATAGGTTGAGAAATTACTCAAAAAGTTACTGTATTAAATGTCCAAATTAATAGATACATTCTTATCCAAATGATTCATAGAACCTAGAAAATATATATGCATGAATGTAAGTAGTTCATGTATTGAGTAAATGGGCAATCCACTAATTCGGTGGATTTATAAAAAATAAATGTTCTTTTTTTATAAAAATTGTTATGAAATATATCTTTTATTTTTATTAATTCCTTTCTATTACTTGCATCAAAATATGTTTATAAGGTTATCACATGATATACTTCGTTAAAATTAATCACATTATTTTTTAATTCTGTTCATTATAGAACGACATCAAATTGTATACTCGATCAATATTTTTACCTTTTTAGACAAAATTTATATTATTTTAATAAAAAAATGTTTTATAGATTAAAAAACAAAAACATTAATATGATTTTATTAATAGAAGTAGAAAAAACAAAAAAAAAAAACTGATAATGTAGGAAAAAGAGAAAAAATGATTATTTCTCAAAATTGATGAAAAAGCAAAGGTATAAATAATTGGCACAATACATAAATATGACTTTTAACTTGATTTCAATTCACATTTATACTCAAACCTTGAGTGCGCACAAATAAACACTTATATTTGTAAAATGTTGAATAAATAAACACATACGTCCTACGTGGTATTCTTCATGATAATTTGTGTCCTACATGTCTTATGTCACATATGATCCATGTGTCTATTTGCTCAACTTTATATAAGTGTAAGTGTCTAATTATGCACACTCAATAATAAAAGATATAAATATAAATGAGACCAAGTTAAAAGATAAATTTATATATTATGGCTAAATAATTTATGGCCCTTAGTTAATATACTAGAAAACAAAAGGAGAGATGTAGAAGGTAGGGATGTGTGGGGTGGGGGACAGGAAGTTGAATGAGTAACAAATGGAATAATTAGGAAAGGTCACATCAATGTCACGAGACAAGTTTAATTCCCTCAACCTCCCACTTTCTTCTATCAGAAAAACCCTCAAATGCTCCCTCCCATATATATGACATGAAATAAATACACAAATATTAAACAACTCTCTGACTTTGCTTTTATTACACTCTCTTCTTTCTCTTTCGGCCCGCCTCTGAAGCCTCTTCTCTTGGGCGACTTCACTTTCATACTCTTCTCCCCTCTTGGATCATATTTAAACGACATAGACCATGTGAGTTATATAATATCGATATAAATTTTAGAAATATTTATAAAAAATGTTAATTAAGTGTCGTTAAAAATATATGTACATTAATAATTAAAATATTGCAGTTAAAGATCATTTTTGATGTAATATTATATACACTACTCATGGATCATTTGTTTTGCAAATAAACCGTGGAGCTTTATATCGACATTAATATAATATGGAGAGAATTAAAATAATAATATATATGTATATATAATACTTGTTTGGTTTAAATATAATTGATAAAAATATTGGATAATCTTTTATTTGTAATATTTACCTTAATCTTCTTAAAGGACTTTAGAAGAAGAGCATTGTAGTCATTCAATTGTTTTATCCCGGAGATTTTTAATACTTAAATAAAAATTCAACAAAACAAAGAGATTAAATAGTTTCACATATATTATTATATATACCTTTTATTTCATGAGCTAAACAATCCCAAGCAGTGTAAGGAATTTCGACACTATCATGTATTATGTGTGATTGTGTACGTTCCACTGTATTTTACTACTTGTAAAGTCAAAACAATTCTTCTTTTAATTACTATCGTCTTAATTTATGTGAATTAATTTGATTTAACAAATAATTTAAATTTTTTTTTTTGAAACTTACGATTTAAATAAGTTATAAATATGTGTGTGAGCATTATTTAAAGTTAAACTGTGTACTAAATATAAAAAATATAATTCTTTTTAATAAGTCATATAAATTTAGACATAAAAAATATCAATTATATTTTGAAAAAGATAAAATGAGAGTTGATAATAAAAACAGATTGTCCTGTTGGTGGGGATATAATTAAAAAGGAAGGGAAAAAAACATTAGAATATAAAAGTTAGAGTGGTAGAAAGGAAAATGCCAAATTAGAACAGTAAAGTTCCTTTTGTTGCGTTTGGCATTATTGTCACCATCTTTATATGCTTGTCCCCTGCCCCTTGTTACTACAAACATTCACCTTCTTTTAATTTTCCCCTTAAAAACGCAAGCTTAAATATTGCCATTTTATTCGTTTCCAAACCACACACCCTTGTGCATGATTCATTATATATGAAATCCCAAAACAAAAGGCTGAAAAGATAGCTGTTACTCCACGAGATCCAAAGCTTGACTTTCACCTCTCCATCACAAAAATCGAGCCATATGCACTGAAACTGGAAAAAAAAAAAAACGTACGTTTTGACCAAAGTGTTCGAGGACATACAACATTGTGGCACGGGAGGTAATTTCCTTTTGATTCGGAGGGTAATCATTCATACGGATGACTCGGAATTGATCTCTTCAATGTCTTTTGAGTCGAACCTATTGCATAGGATTTATCTGCCGTGCGTGTGGGTTATCCTTTGGTTCTAGATCGTGAGAAGTTAGATAATAATAGTATAGTATATTAAGCTCTTACTTCCACACTTTCACGGGATCCAATCCCCATCGAGTCCTTAGTACTGATTATAGTGTTAGTATTATTATACTATTACCTTTCAGTCTTAATTAAACTTGTTTTATCCTTAACTTATAATATGTGGGAAATTGCTTTTATTTTAAAGTTAACAGTAATCAATCCTGATTTCTGCTTCTTTCTTCTTCAATATCCACTTCAGTACTAGAAAGTTTTTCAATTTGCTGAGGTGCCATAGAGCTAATTGCTCTTTCGTTTGGATTGTGAAAGGTTATTTTCCTTCTTTGTAGGTGTAATGAAGATTTTGTTTCCGTGATCTCTTTTAGAAAAAGAAAAAAAAGTGTTATCTTAGATATGAAAAAATGCACTAGTCCTTCAAGTTGTACAAGATTCATATGGCAAGGAATTTCCGAGAAAATATATATATAGGGAGTACTAACAATTAGCGTTTGAATCGGAAAGGAAAACTTTTAACACTATTGATGCTATATTTTGCGGATTATTGTCAATCTATTATTGATCAGGTTAATTACGATGTTAAAGTTGATATGGAATTAGTGGATATAGAATATGAATTATAATCATACAAAATCCCAAATATTAGCGCTAGGTAGCCTTATTTATGTAGTGATGCAGCAGAGTTCATTACTAAATGATGGTAGCTGTTATTTGCAGGTATTAAAGAGAGAATTCGTAATATTTGTGAATGGCATCACCTTCATTATCATCCTACTCACCATGTGCAGCATGTAAATTCCTTCGTCGTAAATGCCAACCAGAATGTGTATTTGCACCTTACTTCCCCCCTGATCAGCCCCAGAAATTTGCAAATGTTCACAAAATCTTTGGAGCCAGCAATGTCACAAAGTTACTAAATGAGTTGCAGCCTCACCAAAGGGAAGACGCTGTCAACTCTCTTGCTTATGAGGCAGACATGCGCCTCCGAGATCCAGTCTATGGTTGCGTTGGTGTCATCTCTCTTCTCCAACACCAGCTCCGACAGCTCCAGCTAGACCTTAGCTGTGCCAAGTCTGAACTGTCAAAGTATCAAAATGTAGGAGGCATTGCTAGTACAACTAGTCATTTGGGATTCAATTTGATAGGAGGTGGTGGTGGTGGTGGGAGAGATCATAACCAACTCTTGTATCACCATCAGTTTTTTCCTAGAGATCAGCAACAGCAGCAGCAGCAGCAGCAACAGATAATCCGCGGACTTGATGGAGGAAGTAACAATTTTGATACAACTAGAGGTGGATTTAAAATTTAATTTTGATTGTTTCAACTCATGATTAAATTCACTGCATAAAATTATGATTTTAAATATTTATCAAAATTTCTCAACTAGCAGCCCCTTTTATAGGGCAGCATACAACATGAAGATCAACATTTCTAAATAATAATTAATATGTAATCACAGGCACTATCATCCGTGTAATTATCTCAAGTATTTTTTTTAGACCAATATTACATGCATTTACTCGATCTAGAGTTCTTCATCCATTGCTGCTTTCACCTTAGTAATCATTGAAAAGACACTATATAGTTCACCCACCTGCAGCTGGATAAAAATTGGAGTACAAACATGGAATTGCACAAAACAAAAATCGTAACTGGGCGATTCGAATTACAATAAATATATTCCCCTCTTTTCCATTTTTGTGTATGGTTTATAATTTGATACGGAATTTTAAAAAGTAAGACTTATAAATCTTGCGATTTCAAATTATTACATGTATAATTTGATACAATTTAAGAAGAGAGTAAACAATTATTTGAAGGCAAAAGGAGTACTCCTTGTTGTTGGTGAGGGTTCGATTCTCCATATTGTAATCTCTTCCCCATTTCCCCTGCCCCAAATGACCCTTAAGGGTATGTGATTAAAATAATTATGAGTTTAAATTAGTTGGATCTCTCTTTCAATAATTCTATATAAAATTCTTCTCTTTAGTTTGTCATAAAAATAATGTTACATTTATATTTGAGAACTTTTTTTTTAACTTCTAATAAAATGCTTTATAATTATAGAAACTCTTAAGAGTGACAGATCCAAAAATAAAGTAAACAAGTGTTTTTTCAGTTTTTGTACATATATCACTTTTGAATACCCTTTGACTTTAAAGAATTAGAGGTTAAAATCTCATATATGGCAATTTTGTATTTGTTTTTTAATTACTTGTCAAAATTCATGCTTGTATATACCCTGAATAAAGCAAAGATAGGTGTTATACAGAGAATCAGAGATTTAATGGGTTGGATTCTTTCTCTGCCCCCATTTTTGTGTCTTCCATATGTGTTGAGAAGGAGTTGTTGAACACATTAACTAGTGAAGGACAATATAATGAACAATCAAAAATATTAAACCAGACACCTTTAAATGCACAAGTATTTAAGGAGGCCATTCAATTTATTTGCTTTATTTTTTTTTAATACATATTTTCTTTTCCTAGATACAATATTAAAAGACATTTTAGTACATTAAATATAATTTTATTTTAAGATCATTACATTCGAAAGTTTTTCCATTTTCTTAAATTTCGTATGAAATCAGAATCAATCAAACAATTTAAAATTGATGAATATAAGCTTGCATTTGGACATACGATATGAAGTCATGATTTTTAATTAGGTTTGTAGCTTAGTTCGTTGGTTACCTAAACTCCCACCCTGTTGGTGAGGGTTCGATTCCCCACATTGTAATCCCCTTCCCCCACCCCAATTTATTTTTCTTAAAAGAAAATAAAATATAATTTCAAATCATGATTTGAATATGCCATATGTAATCCTGACCTTAAACAAACCTCAAATTCTCTATAAAGTATGATTTGAAATTTTAAATCGTGATTTTAATATTTTATAAACGTGAAACTTCACTCATAAATTTATGTTTTGTATAAAAAAAGATCCATCGTTTTAAATTTTGTAAAAAAAGACTCTTGTTTGGTGTAAAGAGATTATTCATACCATGTGAAATGATTATACTAAATAATATTACTTCCGTCCACTTTTAATTGTCATAGTTTCATTTTTTAGAGTCAAACGATATTAACTTTGACTAACATTTTACGATGTATTTTTTCACCATATTGATATGCAAAAAATTGAAATTTACAGTTTTTTCGTATAGTTTTTAAATATCTAAATTTTTTGTTCAAAATATTGAATTAATATAATCTAATTTAACTTTGAAAACTAATCAAATTAACTTTCGAAAAGCGCAACATAATAATTAAAAGTGGACAGAGGGAGTAACTAGTTCTACCATTATTGACTAGTGAGTATATATAAAATTATCTATATTTGAAAGTTAAATAATACCAATAATTTCTTTTAAAAGAAACATGAAAATATGTGATTATCAATGCGACACTCAGGATATTTCGATATCTTATGAAATATCATGATTTGCTTATTCAATAAAATTATATAAAAATTATGAAATTGTAATACTTAATTTTCACAATTTATAAAATTTTCATGTCTGTGAAAAAAAAACAAGTACAATTTAAATCACATATAAAAAAAGAAAAGAACTTGAACTCCATATCATTTTGAATTCATATTATAATTATTGATCACATATCTAAATGGGCCCTTAGAATTAGGGTTTTGATTTTTAGAAAGCAAAAGAAGAAAAGAACAAAAGGTAGTCACAGTGATGATGTGTAGTACTAGTTTTGGTGCAAACTGCAAAGCAATGATGGTATTTTGCCCTTTTTGAAATGTAAATGTTGGCAGTACAGTGCAGGTAGGTCTCTTTTTTCTCTCACAGTTCTCTCATACCACTTCAAACAGCTTCACGCGTTTGTCCTCGTTGTTTTACTGTTCCAATTTATGTTATTTACTTTTTATATTAAGTAATAATTTTATTATTAAATGTCTATTTTATTCTTAGTGAAATGATTTACAGTCACATAAATTTCTATCATTCATTTTGGACCACAAAATTTAAAAGTCTTCCTTTCAATCTTAATCTCCATATCGAATCAAACTACCTCACATAAAATGACGGGAGTATCATATACCAAACTTCAACAATTGAAACAACACAATACATTATTGAGGACTGTGATGGAAAAAATAGACAATATATTATAATGTATTGTGTTATTTCCCATCACAGTATAATATATTAAACAGATTTAATCAATTGACTTATGTATGATTCATAGAAAAAGAACAATTATTGAGAGAATAATCTTCTGCATAACAAAACTTAATTTGAGGATTACATTGTGAGTGTCTCTTTTTATAAAAAAAAAAAGGGGCAAATTGGCAAGCTATATACTAGATGAGAAAATTTTAATAATGACTATCATTTGACATGATTAGAGAATTATAACTATAATTTTGATATTTATCATTTATAGCTATTATTTAAGAATCTAAGCAAGAAAAAAAATCTCTCACACCTCTTTCCACAATATCATTCGCCTCTCTTCCTATCTCTCTTTCTTTCTCTTCCTCTCTCGCTTGCCCATGTATAGAAATGCTCGATTTTGAAATACATGATCGAATGAATAGCACTAGATTGAAGTCATTTTAATAGCGATTATTAGTTATAGTTGTTGAAGTCTTGCCTTTTTACACATATATAGTAACTTCAATAATATTATGTATAGTGACCATTTGTACAATGCACACGATGAAAACCAAACTCTATGGTATCTTTTAAACTGTTGAGTTATTGATTCTTTCCTTTTGGCGACAACAATTCTATGGGGACATTAAAGACTAGAACAGAAACAAAGGGGCTCCATTACCAAAGTAACTGGACCTACTCTACTGGCCAACTTAAGAACTTGTCACACTATATATTTCAAAGCCCCATACATAATACATGAATATTTGGTACAGAACTATCCTTCATCCACATTTCGGCCCCCAAATATTCCTGACGTCAATTTTTTGGTTAAGAAATACCCTCGATATTAATCGTCTGCCTCATATTTGCCTATATTTTTAACAGCTCCCCGAAAGTTAAATAATTAAATGTTTATTTATTATGTTGTCTAATCTGATTGGTTCAAATTTAAACTCTTCTCAAATAAATAATAAAAACCACATATAATTCATATTTTGACACGATACGCTTGAAAATAATATTCAAAAAATTATTTATTTCATGATATCTTTCCATTAGCCTATTTTAAATTAATATCCAATTTATTATAGCCGAACTCATAACTTGGATCCATCTAAAATGCGAATATGAATGTTCATATAAAAATATTATTTTTTATTAATATAAAATTTTCTAATAATTATTCAATTGTCTTGTTCATTCCTTCATTTATTTATTTTTTGTCTCTTGTCCTTAATTAGGATATCAGAGACTCAAACTTGAAATGAACTTACATATTCTTTTAATTTATACTATTACCATGGTGGGGTAGGGTGAGGAGAGGAAAAATATTATTTTTATTCGTTTATTATGAATTTTGGGTATACACAAAAGAAAAAAATGATATTAAATTATCTTCTATCGAACCAATTATTTCTGTATGAATGTCCTCGTGAATTCAAGAATAAAAAAAAGTAGAAGAGAGAAGAGTAAAGAGGGGGGGGGGGTGCTTTTACGATGGAACCCAAAATTAGGTCAGTCATATGAGCTCATATATTAAGTAATTTCAAATTGTTTTAGCGGATAAGGGCCTAAAATACCCTTAAACTATGGAATTTGGTACAATATTGCCCTCCCATCCACCTTTTATGTGTGAGTCGTTAGAAATAAGGGCATTTTTTAGCCAAAAGATTGACGTCAGGGGTATTTGGGGGTCGAAAGGTAGACGGAGGGTAATTTTGTACCTATTCAAATAGTTGAGGGGCATTTTAGACCCTTCTCTGTTTTTATATATATGTCCTCTAATATTGAGTGTGTACAAGTAGACACTTATACTTATAAAGTTCAATAAATAGACACACACGTCCTGTGTGACATCCTACATGACAATTTATGTCCAACGCGGTGTCCGACATGTATTATGTCACGTAGGACTCATGTGTCTAATTGTTGAACTTTATACAAGTTTAAGTCATGTATACTTGTGCACATTCAAAGTTGGACTGTTGGAGGACATAAATGTGAAAAGATATCAAGTTAAAGGACAAATTTATATATTATGTCAATTCCAAATGTTTCTAAGCAGAAGATATCAACATTAAAGCCATATTAATTAGAAGATTAATTCGATAAGTTTATGATGAAGCTTTATTGGTTAAACCTCAATTAAGAGGTTTTGCTGTAAATTTGGTGATCGACTCAAATAATTCATACGGTCCGTATTATCTGCTGTCTAATATTATTTTTGCACACCTTTTATTTCTGTATGATATGTGAAAGTCTTAATAATAGGAATATTTGCGTGAAATACACCTATCTTCCTTTTTAAATATCTATCTTAATTGATGTTGGAAGTCTTACCGAAAGTATTTGATTATGAATACTTATAAGAGGTTCTCATAGCTTGAGGCGTGTCAAGGACATCATTATTTAGAATATTTCACCCGATATAGGTGTATTCCTTAAAATTCAACAAACTCTTCTAGTATATTAAAATTACTAAGAACCAAAATCTAACAAAAAAATAAAGAAAATCCAACACTAAAAAATTGAAGAAAAAGAATTTTATTTCTTACTTTTAATTCTTTGTTCTTCTCTCTTTTTCAAAGTGGAAACACATCGAGAATATATACAAGTGAATCACTCCAAAAAGAATAGAAAACGAGTGTTCTCAAAGTATGGTTCAACTGCTATTGAATATCCCATAAATATGATGATTTCAAAGGGAAATAAAGAATTGTCATGATGAGTAATAATAACTCATTAAAAGTTAATAAAGAATAAATAAAGAAGTTGTTACTATTCATAGTAACTTTAGGATATACTCATTGTCTCCTCTTTTAGTTGTCATGATTTCCTTTTTTAGAGTCAAATGATAAGACCTTTGACTAACATTTTATGATGTATTTTTTAATCATATTAATATGCAAAAAATTGCAACTTATAGTACTTTTCATATAGTTTTTGAATATCGAAAATTTTAGTTTACAATATCAAATTAATGTAATCTAATTTAACTTTGAAAATTAGTCAAATTGACTTTCAAAAAGCGCAACATGACAACTTAAAGGGAACGAAGGAAGTATTGTAATACAATAAAGAATCATTAACATACATTAAGAAATGAACCTTAGATAATAATATGAATACTTTATTTTGAGATACTAGAATCATTTTTTCAATAATCTTCTACATATCGATCTCAAAAGGAATATTATGGAATAAACTGAAATAACAAATTTTGGGGGATTTTCACAAATGAGTGTAATGAATCAAATCTGATGTCCGTAGATTGTGAACTAGACATAGATAAAATAAGATATAACTTACAGAACAATTGGTGAAATTTAGAACTTCAATAAATCAAGAATTCTTATCTAAGCTCAGTGTCTTATTTTACCACATCATACTCACACAATCTTTGTCGTTATCATGATTTTGTGCTAAGAGGCCACACTCGTGTCCAGATATTCATGAATGCTCTAGAAAATTTTCACATTTTCATAGAAATGGCACCACTCCACACTCATATAGGTCTAATCATCAAGTGTATTTTGTAGAGTAATACACCACCTATAAAGGATATGATTTAGTTTAAGAGTATAATTCAACTTCACTTTGTCTTGCAACATTGTACTATATTCACATATCATAGGAGAGACATAATTTCATAATGCTTACTTATCAACTAACAACTTGTTATTACCCATATGAAGCTAATTCATGGGAACTCCAATCGCATAGGTTGGATTATTATCATTGTTAATCTTCTAAAATTGACAAAAGTCTCACTCACCTTAATATTTCTTTTTTAGTCTGTGAATTAATCAAATTTTTCTCTGACTACACATATTTACGTAAATACTTTAATCTCATAGCAGTTGTTTTATCACATCTCAACACATGTATCTAATTTTGCATGTCATTGAAAAAATTAATTTTTCACAACAACTATATCATTGTTTGGCAACCACAATATATAAACACAAAAGATGTTGGTTTTATTTCTATTGAAATATTCACTAAGACGACATATCTTAACCACTTAACCTCATCACAAACCAGCTTCAAAACAACAAGCTTTATTTAGCTTATTTTCAAGTTATGAAACTTTCTTTATGGATAAACACATAACCATTAGTGAATTTTGAAATCCACTTTATATCACTGTACCCCTCTGGTAAAATAAAATATACAATATATTTGGTATTATACTTGTGGCACCTTTCATGTATCACCAATGACTTCTTTCCAAAATAATGCATCAAGAAGCAATTTTATTTTGGAAAAAGGATGAATATACCTCCGAACTATCGAAAATGATATATGAATATCCTCTGTTATATTATTTGGACACTAGTGTCTCTGCCATCCAAAAAGTGTATCATTTGTGTCCTTCACTCTAATGGTTGGACGCGTGACATCATCTTATGCATTTATCCAAAATATTTCCTAAATTTAAACCCACAATTAAGAAGATCCACTCAAATAACCCATAACCCACCCGTTACTAACATCTAATAATATACCCAAATAAATAATAGTACCCCAAATTCTCTCTACTCAATTGCGATAGACAAACCCTACCTTGTCGGTGTTCTTCGTCGATTCTTCTTGGTCTATTCTTCTGCGATCTTTTCTACTACTAACATATCCAACCTTCGATCATAGGTACCACGTCTTCTCTGTCAACTCACATTTTCTTGTGTTGTTTATGTTTGATTTTGGTTTATATTTATCATTTGTAGTGTCGTTTTTTATGGTGTTGAGTTTTGATTTTCACTGATATCTATAATATTTATCTAGAATCAGCCTTTTGTAGTGATTTTTAGGGTTTTATTCATGTTTATTTTTAAAAAGGATTTTTTCTCTTTTTTTAGAGTTTTACTTTAATGTCATTTTCAAAGATTTGTTAGGGGTTTGTGCACTTTTATGTTAAGAAAATGTTCTTTTTGTTTTTCTTCATATTGTGTTTCAGATTCATTGCTTGTTTACTGTTATATCTCTTTCTTTTTTTTGTCTATTGTCTCCTTTATTTATTAATTTCTTTATCTTCTTGTTTTGTTTATTTATTTGTTTACTTGTTAAGGTTCCTCATTATTTATTGACATCCTGTAAAGTTAGGTAGATCCATAAGAACCAGACAAGCTAATATTATATAGTTGATATTCTTGGAGGGCCCAACCAATTGATATTATATAGTTGATGTTCTTGGGGCCCTAGCCACTTGGATTATATAGTTAAGACTTAGCTTATCTTTTAATTAGAAAAATTATAATTAACTCAAATACACTTATCTTAATGCTTAACAGTTAGTAAAGTAATGTGATACCATTTTCATTGTCTATTTGTTCTTTTTTTTTCCTAATGTGAGTACTAACTAATCTTATACTTTAAGACTTAACTATTTAACTGACACGACCCGAGCCTACACCCTGGACGTGGCCGGCACCCGAGAACCATTGCTGGTCCCCAAGCGAACCCTCATCCTGGCTGACTACAAGCGGAAGACTAACTCAAGCATACAAAAGCTTAAAAACTGAATAAAAATAATATATTTAACTCGCCATAAAATAGGCAACTTAAGTCTTTAAAACATTTAAC
>JAJONR010006496.1:0-36080 GCA_029582245.1 Solanum etuberosum
TCATTCATACTCATTTACATTAGGTGTGATCAATAGTGCAACATTCGCATACATACATGCATTACAATGAAGCAAATACTAACATACATCACACAAACATGAAATCAAACCATCACCTACCTCGAAACCAAGCTTGAATCCCCCTAAGGCACTTGAATCTTCCCTTTCCAGATTCTTTCCGTTTGTTCGTGGTCTAAAAACAACAATTTAATACAAGGATCAATAAATGAAGCCTAATTACCCGGATTACAATCAACATTATCAACCCTAGGCCAAACCCAAGATCTCAATACCCAATTTAGGGCTTTTTCCACCATTAACTTCAGATCAAAACCTTCCCCCAATAATAATTACCCAAGAATCTAAGTTCTACGGATCGAAAAATGGATTAGGGGAGTAAAATCCTTACCTTTAGTGCCAGAAGAGGTGGAAAGCCTTCAAGAAATAGCCCTGGGTTGTTTCTTAGCTCTAAAGAACGAACTTTTACAGAAAAAAATGTTTTTGGGGGTTTTTACCCTATTTAAGTCGCGACTGTCCCGCTATAGCGGGACCCATTCCGCTACAGCTGCATGCACGGAGACAGAATGTTGGAATTTAAATTCCAAGCCCCCATTTCACAACACACCTTCAACCCTTGACATTCAAAAACTACCTGTTCACGCTAAGATCCGTTTCAGGAGTTCTACTTGTCCGAATTTGATTCCGTAAAGCCGTACGGGCTCCTTAGAGTCTTGGATATCTTCTCATGTGATCAAATTCTTAATTAGATCTCTCATTAATTACCAGATTTCCCTAGACTTCACTGACTCAGATTTCGTCCAAATCTGGACTAGGCTAGGAATTTCTAAGTTACTACTCAAAAGTTTTCTGGCCCCAATTCTTTCCCCATTGGCTTTTCCCTAACGACGGAATCAAATCGTTACAGCAAGTCCAAAAGCCTAGAAAACGGCTGATATATACATGTTGTATACAGAAGTATACACTGGTATACAATGCATAATTCGATATACATGTTGAAGGCAGCCAAAAACGAGGCGAAGAATTGAATTTTTCTCAAGCCAAAAACCCAAGTTATTTTTTTTAAGAGGGAAGCAACTCAAAGCTTATAAAACAACAGGTAGAAAAAGAGTTCAAATGGGCCAAAACCCAAATTCTTTAGCATAGCAGGCCCAATTAGATTTCAGGGCAAAAAAAGTGGGTTAAAACCCATTCATTTAGATTAGGACAAGTTGAAGGAAGTTGGGTCTGCCAGCCCAACAATTTGAAATTTGAGCAAAGGCCCAAGTTTAAAACCTCTTTTCCCCTTTATTGTATTTGATTATTTATTGTATTAACTAACCTTTTATTTTACTTGGTTTTTATTTAATTAAATTTTCAAAAGAAAGTCATTTTCTCTTTTTATGTTCAAATGGAAATATTTATATCCTATTTATTAGTTGTCCTGTCGATATATGAGAGTTTCTTCAAAAATTTCTTTTAGTTTATTCTCTTTCAAATAAAAATGGATTTTCTTTACTTAGTTAATATTTTTAAAATTAGTCAAGTCGTTGGTCAACCGCACGTTAGCGGACATTTTGAGGGCCTAACTTATTCTCGAAATGTAAATTGAACCCTAAACCCTCTTTGGATTTCAAATGTTTTTTTCTCTTTTTTAAAATCATTTGAAAATTTAATAAGTTTTCTTAATTTCTTTCAAAAATTAAGTGGCGACACTCTTTGGAAAATTAATTTTTCTTTAAAACTTAAGTTAAGTTGATTTTTCAAAAACTGAAGTCTTTTTATTTCTAAAAACAACACATATTTATAGTAAACATATAACACATATTTATAGTAAACATATAACACATATTTATAATAAATATATAACACATAAATAGGGGTGTTCAAAGTAGAGGAGATAACTAGTGCCTATTTACAAATCCTACCAAATGCAATGTGGAGGACATGTTGTGGTATGTGAGTCCCGATAAATTCGGCTGAGAGCACATGGCCTTGCACTGCATATATAGTGTTTGTTGTGCTTCTTAATTCTTTAGCTTAACCAAATAAATTTCCATTACACCAACTCTTGTTTTATTTTGTCCCATTTATTCAATCATCTCTAAAAATAATACGTACTACTTGTTAAATAGTTCTGGCCCTAGCTGAAATTCTTACACCTTTTATTACTACTCTCAGAAACAAAGCAGCCCACAGGATTTTTGAGATATCTGAGGACTCTATGATCATGAGAAGTCACATGTCATGTCCAATTTGGTACTGTGCTTTTGGACTTTACTGCCCTCTTGTGTAGTTGTGTTCCATATTATAAGTATTTCATTTGCAACTTGAAATTGATGGAGTGATTTGATATTATTAATATTATTATTTTGGATAAAATGATATTTTTATATATTGTTAAACATTAGACGTATATTATCACGGTTAGTACTAGTGATTACAGATAGGTTACCAAAACAAGCTGACTTATTAAATGTTGACCATCATACTAGTTTACTTGATAGTTCTCCAGCTTGATCCGTCTTGAATTGACCTATTATAACATCTGGAGGGGTTAATAGGATAAGTGGTTGATCGATCATTGCTAACTTGGAACCTAATCCAAACAAAACATCATGCTACTTTGTTTGCTTGTCGAAAGTTATGACGAACCACCAAATTTCTCAACTTCTTCAAAATTAACCTGCAAGACATGACAAATAGAAATATAGATGTTGCAGAACTTACGAGGGCATGGATGTAAAAAGAGGATTAATTAACTTTAATTTTTATATAATAATTATATAGATAACCTAAAAGATAACAACAATATTCGTTCATTAAAAATGAGATTTAGAACCTATAAAAATCAAGTAAATTGCCTACTGTATTGTACAAATAGTTTAAAATACACCTTATAGTTTTAAAAGCTCTTTAATTTACACTCATAAACATATATCATAGGGTTGTACATTAATCTCAGGGCCACAACTTCACAATGACATGTTAATAATTGTATCAAGTGACATGCAATTATTAGTCGTGATTTGAAATTATCTTTTAACACAACAAGTTGTTACAATCATAGATTTTATGGATAATAATGCTTGGGGTGCTAATGTGGTCATTAAAGTTGTTGAATATTGATCAAGTGTTGAAAGGAGTCACCATATATAGAGATGTCCATTAACATGATGTACTTCCATTTCGTTGTTAAGCATTAAGTAATATTATATATATAGAGAGAGATAGAGAGAGACGCGGTGCCATAATTAAGAGTTTGGGGTTCTTAATTTGAGGATAGAAGAGAAAAATATTGCAAAGCATGCTCGTTCGAACCCACAACACTAGTGTGAAAAGCATTTTCGCCGCCCTTCCTTACCAGTGAGCTATCAATCAAATTTGTTGGGGATTCACAAGTTAATATACACATATATTTATAAAGTTTTTAATAAAAATATAGGATTTATGAAAAAATTAATAGGTTTATCCGAACTCTACTGCGCCTCTGTATATATATGGAATAGATGTGGAGATGGCCAAGTGTTGCATCTGATATAAATATTGTGTTTGAATTCCACGAGGTGATGGATATTGAATTAATGAAATAATAATTAATGAATCATCACATGTAATAATAATAAATATGAGTATTTATAACTATTACTCTATATAAATGTTGATAAAGACTTTAGTAACTTTGATTACAATAAATATTAACTCAATCATGACTAAATATGTTTGGGATAATAACATTTTATTATTGAATATATATCGACCTATTACATCTAACCGATCCGATGTCGTATGTCATCAGCTAACATTATCAATATTTTGAATTTTCATAAATTTTACATAGGATGAAAGCTCTTTTTATCATCAGAAACAATCAAATTTTCGCCTTCTTGCAATGCATTGCATTGCATTTCGATAGTGAAAAGAAAAAATAATTGAAAAAAAATAATCTCTTTTTTTTTGTAATGTCAGTCACACTACAAAACAATAAATTTGGGTTTTTGGCTGCTTCTTTCTTCTTGTTGGATGATTGAAAAGTTGACAGACTTTAATGTTTAGTAATCAACTCAACTAGTCACTGCCAAAAACTTGGAATCTACTTCATCTTCTTTTTCTTTTTTTAAAAGTCACTTCTAGAAAAAAATTAAATTTTTTTCTTACCCACCAAAACATCCAAAATGGTTATGCAAAAACAAAAAAAGTTATAGGAGTTACTTGAATGTTTAAATATCTTATGTTGCTTATAGACATTAATGTAGTGTAAAAAAGATGAATATTATTATTAGTAGTGTTGTTTTGTAACATACAATTACTAGTAGGAATATGTTAAAGTTACTTGAATGTTGTTGTATGTTTATTGATGTTTAAATTAAATCAATAAATTAATGAAGAAAAAACAAAGAAGAGGAAAACAAGTTGAGAAAATAAAAAATAAAAAAAGGCTATTAACTAATGACAGCTCAAGGCCCACTAAGTTAGAAAAATAAGATACTGTTGGGCCGGACCAGTTTATTCTCCCTCTATTTTCTATCACTTTTGGGCCCCATTTTACTATGAGCTCTCTTTTACGTCTCTTCTCCCACCTATTTTGTTTGTGTTCAATAGTGGTGAACAAGACAATATTGCCCTTGTATAATTTTTAAGTTATTTCAGAAAAGAGGTCAAGAAAGAAATATTTAAATTACATCGGAAACTAGATGTGTTAGTTCTAGTCGTTGAGAATACAATTAAAATAAAATATCTTTAAACTCGATGTGGATTATTAATTTCAAATCCAAACTATTGACAAACTTAAAAACATTTATTTATTTGACTAGCTGAACTTAAATACACATCCAAACTAGCAATATGAATGAAATACACCCTTAAATTCTGGCCAAGTTTAGGGGTGTTTTCAATACGTCTCTCGATTTTTTATTAAGAGTCTCATGCTCCTACAAGAATTTCTGACCATTTGCTATGTCATGTTATATATCGGGGGTGTATCCAAGTTTAGTTAGTCAAGTAGAGAGGTATTTTTAAGGCTGACAATAGTTCGAGGATGAAACTAATAATTTGTGTCAAGTTCAATGGTGTTTCAATACTACACTCTAAAAATAATAAAAGTGTGGTCTTTTTATAATAGTTTAAGCTTTAATTTTAGATGAGATCATCATACTTCAACATGGTATCAGCGCAGGTGGAGATCCTGAAATCGAATCTCACCGCCACAACGCCACCCATATAAAAATAAAGAATTTCTACATACTTGACCCATGAAAAAGAATCATGCCACGAATTAATCTCTTTGAGTTGGAAGCCTTGTACAAGCATTTAATCTCCCTTTTTTTTTTGTTTTCCACAAGTTAATAGGGTAGATGGAAAAGAAAAAAGTTCCAAGTAGTAAGCAAAGAAACCCATGAAAATGCATATTATATTATTATAATCTTTTGGTTACTTAGATGTCCAAGCACTAATGCTATATTGTTATAATTTGTTTGGATTATAAAAGGGAGAGAACATAAAAGGAAAATGTGTTAAGGAAACTTGTATGATTAAGGAAAATGAAAACGTAAACATGGAAGACAAAGCACACGAAAGAGGAGATTGTGTTGGTTGATTAAGGATTTGTGGGCTAAATATGAGGGGCCTATTGTAAAGCTAAAATGGGATTTCTAGTCCCACTCACAACGTGGTCTGGTCTCTTAAACTTTATAAACTACCTAGTGTTGCATAAAACATGGTTACGATTAATGGTTGACCTAATTTCTTTTATGATAAAATTTGTAAATAACGCTATTAGAATTCAACACGGATGTAGCAATATTTTTTGAGAGTCAGAACAACATAGTTTGTTATAGTCTTTTACACTATCCTTCAAGTTAGTAAAAGGTGAAAAATCCGCTCATATATTGTCCCGAAATCCTGCAAATTGCTCTTTTTTAGTGCTTTAGTGTGAATATCACCTAATTGTTGCTTTGATGAAACAAAATGTGTGACAAACTATGTAACAACACTTTGATAATAAACGTATCCGTTTTGTATAATATTTCATTCTAATTAAGTGAATCGCGTGTATTGTTTCACTGTATTTGTATGTGTATGTGTATGTATGTGTTTTCAAGACTCAAATAATGTATTTATGTTTAAAAATTCATTTAATATGTATGAATTATCATTTTTATCAAAACACATTTTCCAAAATTCAAAATCAATAAATTCAAAATCGTAACTCTGCAGAGGGGCCGACATCGGTACGTACATTTTCCACATGCTAACATGCTCGACTTCTCGATCATTTGTATAATTTAACTGTTTTTGTTTTCAGGCTTCGTTCCATTCGATCCAGGACAAGGTCTAATCAATTGATCAACACAAAGTAAATTTTCAAACATTTATTAGAGTAGTTAGTAATTGGTTATTAGTCATAAGTCATAACCCACTTATGTTCATGTAATTAGTAGGGAAACATAGTACAGACGGCTAAGAGAACAAATAATTAATGTTTTTCATGTTCACATATTTAAACAACTAGAGATATAGAACATACAAGACAAGTTTTAGCTACTATACAAAACTCTTAAAATATTGACTTTTCTATGCTTGTCAGTCTTGCAAATTGTTTTTTTAGTGCTTTAGTGTGAATATCACCTAGTTGTTGCTTTGATGAAACAAAATGAGTGACAAACTATCCTTAGCCACCTTTTCTTGATATTTCATCTATATATCTTTAGTTCTTTAACGTGAAAAGTTGAATTAATTGTCATATATAACCATTGAGATTGTCATAGAACAATATTAGTGCAGTCCTCAAGTACATATTGTAGTTATTAAAATTTTATTGGATGAATTCATATTGAATTTTTATTAAATATTAAATTCATGATTTGTTGATCAAGTCAAATTTTTAGTTAATAAAGTTAGATTAGTATTTAAGTTCAAATTATATTTAACTTAAATGAAATTTAATTACATTTAAGACAATATGTTAAGTTGACAAGACAAGCTCAATCCATGTTTTTCAAGTTCAAGATCCACTAGAATTACTTGGAAACCAAAATACCCCCAAGCTTTAGCTCATGTCTATATAAAGGGTTCTTCATGGTGCCACAAATTGTAGTCTACTCGGCATGCGTCGATTCTTTGCTGGAGAAGCCTAGATCACTAGTTTTGGACTATCGAGAAAACCCCCTCTGCCCGGAAAACCGTATCCAAGCTCCGTGGCTAGTCTGCGCTCTTTGGACTTTTCAAACTTAACGAACTGAAACATCTTAGTAGCTAAAGGAAGGGAAATCAACCGAGACCCCGTTAGTAGCGGCGAGCGAGAGCGGCCAGAAAAAATGAAGACATGGAGTAGCTCTTCTCTTTAACGGTGATCCGCAATTTTCTGTCCTTCAACAGCTGTGATTAAAGGTTGGCTCTGCATTCATGGTGAAATTCCAACAAATATTCCATCAATTCAAGACAAAACAAAGTTTTTAAGTTGACGGTCGTGAGGAGGAGAATTACAGTATTACATCTTTTTATTATATAAATTTTATAAAGATTGTAACCCCACACAAATTAATGAAATTAAATATTATTATTTGTTTCATTATCATTTTTCATCAATGAAATTACTTGATCGCTTACAAATTTGGCATGTCCAATGGGACATAGCAATTGACGTTCAAGAACACTAAGATGACTTCCAATAGAAGGTCAACTCAAAATCCGCATTCATAGAAACTATTGACTTCAAATTATGTGTTGTTGTGGAAAACATCCTAGATACTATTGACTTCAAATTATGTGTTGTTGTGGAAAACATCCTAGATATTATTGAGGGAAGTATGAAACTAGTCATAGAAAAACAAGCCAAATTTCTAGGACAACGCCCTTCACAAGTGCAATTCAACTCTACTATTGTATTTAGTTCATCTACAAAAAGGCGTAAGGTCTTCTACAAATATCGCATTACAATGGGTGTGATGTACTGGAAATTGACGACACATCTAACGCTTTTACAAAACCTTGCTGGCTAAATATGATGTGAAGCAGCACAAAGTGGCTATCCCATATCATCCACAATCGAGTAGGCAAGTTGAAGTGTCCAACTAGGAAATAAATTACATATTGATAAAGACTAAACACCAAGAGGTCTGACTAGGAAAGGAAGCTAGATGATGTGCTATGAGCATATTTGACAGCTTTCAAGACACACATTGGTATGTTACAATACCAGTTAGTGTTTGAAAAGGCATGTCATTAACCGGTAGAGCTTGAGCATAAGGTATTATGGGCATAAAAGAAACTGAATCTGAGTTGAAGTGATGCTGCTAATATGAGGTTAGATCAAATAAATGAGATGGATGAATTTTGTCTAAGGGCATATGAGAGGTTGGCCCTTCACAAGGAAAGGATGAAGTTGTACCATGATCGACATTTCGAGAAAAGAGAATTGTTCAACTCAAGGATCCAATTATTTCCTGGAAAATTGAAATCAAAGTATTTGGGCAATTCAAGGTGGCACAAGTTTCAGTCGGTGGCTATGGAGCTGGAAAATAAAAAAGGGGAGAGGTTTAAAATAAATGGACAGCGGGTGAAGCACTACATTGACGTCCCATAAAAGGTTAAAGGTAATAAGGTTTGTGTACCTTGATGAAGTATGAGTAATCAAGGTACCTAAGTCATGTTGCGACGTTAAATTATGCCCTAATTGGTAGGCAACCATCGTTGTTGACACCCAATTTTGACCCTCCCCGATAGGAATTAATTTTTAAGCTTCTTTAATTTCAAACAATTTGGAATAATTAGCTTTACACTCAAGGACGATGAGATCGATCCTATCCCTCCACCTCACTCGATTGCTTGCTAAAAAAATGGGAATTTTGTGTTGAAATGGGCTGATTCCGGAAGGAATTTGATTTTGAAATTGTTGGGCCTGATTCTTATCCGTTTCTTTCACTCTTTTCCCCCCAAAACCAAGCCTAATTTTCGGCTATATAAACCTTCCTCTTCTTCTTTATTAAGGGTTGGAAATTTTTTTTGGTGAAAGCTGATATATAGAGAGCCATAGTTATGGAGAAATATTTTGAGGTTGCAAATAGGGAGTTAAAACTTGAACAAAAAAAGCATTCTTAGTGAGCATCAAAAAAGGATTTGGGTTACTTTTAGCTCTGTTTCTTCTTTCACGCACCGTCGGAGCTCGCCCGAGTTTTTGGAATCCTTGTTTGTGGTCTGGAAAGGTTCTCAACTCGCTCGTCTCGTCTCAGTCCGCTGTCCGGAAAAAGGTAACGTTCTTTGCCATAATCTTCTCTTCATCCTCTTCTATTTATGATGTGCCCTATTGTGTCACTGCTATTTGTAGCTGCAAATGGGTAGTTTTAATATGTTATACATCTTGTTCTTGAATGACTCGTTCTTCAATGTTTATTCGAATTTTTATTGTTTTGTATCTAGAGTTGTGGTTTTCTTTATTCTTGATTTGAGTCTGCTTCATTATCTTCCTTCTCGTATGTTTGTATGAATACTATTTGAATATTGATTCTCTTATTTTCCTTGTCCCTTAAGTTTCTAAAAAAAAAAAAAAACTTTGTTTGCTTTTACTACTGTTAGTGTAGTTTTCTTCTTAAAATAAGGAAGAATCTCGGAAGATTTAATATTGGAGGTTGAATGTTGTTGTATCTATTGTTCATTGGATGCAACAACTCATTTTTCTCCATTTTTCTTGCTCTCGTGATAGTCCTTCAGTAGCAGGTTTTGCTTGAATCATGCTCGTGTCTTCATTTCGTCCAGATTTTAGTTTTAAAAAGAATTGTTTGTTGTTTATAGCTTCTGGAGAGGATGTGTTATGGCAATGTTATTCTAAAAATGAGGAGCTAGGATAGTGATGGGTTGATGTCGATAATGCTGTCATTTAGTTTTTTTTTCTCGTCCCAGTCTTGACATTATTTGTTCGTATCTTGTTGTTATGATTGGTTTGGAAAGCTCATCTCGTTAAATAGTACTTCCTTTTCTTTTTTTTTAAATTTTTACCTGTTGTATGTTTTTACAATTTTTCCTTTGAAAGTTTAAAAGAGTAGTAGGAATGTCTAGCAATTAGAGTTCGTTCTGTTCACGGACCGTTCTCATAGTCTATTTGAAAGGGGAGTCAAAATGCTTTATTTGAGTATGTTCTGATTTGCTAAAAATATCCCTCGATGTTGTTTGAGTTCAATAGGATTTACGAATTAGATGTTTATTTTTTTATTTTGTCAGGAAAAGGATCAAATAGCATGTGCCATGAAATACTTGTTGAATGATCGTATTAATAGATAGTTTAGTTGTTCACTACCCTTTTGAATTTCACCTTGGAATTTTTATTTTATTTTTTTGCTATCACTGGGGTATTGATTATCTTATTTTCATTATCTAAATATTTTGGATAAAGTTCTTTCATTAATTTGTTATTTGTTCCATGTCATTTGCCTCTAACTAATTCTTATCATCGTTTTCGTTGCATGTGAAATCTGTCCGAGTTCACTATGAACTCATCCTCCTCCTTTGCATTTTGAGAGAGCCGTAAAGGCTCAAATTCTTCCTCTATTGAGTCAAACAGCAGGAAAAATTGAAGAATAAGTCCATGAATTCGGTGTACAGGTCCCGGAGCTGAAAATACACCCTGCATACATTGTATACAGTGTGATACAGCGATATACAGAAGTTGTATATGTTGTATATTGTAGAAGAAATGGGCCAAAAGCTCACCCGATTTTTCAGCATTGTATTTTATTATTATTGGGACTAAGCCCACTTGTTTATTATCATCTTGTTAGAGTTTAGGACATGTGGGAGAATTAGGCCTTAGGCCCTAAAGGAAAAACATTTCTTTGATGTTAGACTAGGACAGGTGCAAGTGACTCAAATGGGCCAAAGGTCCAAAACGAAATCAGGCCCAAGTACTGGCCCAGGCGGACAAAAAACCAGACTTGCGCCCATTCTTTATTACTTATGTTTTATACTAGCTTATTTATCATTATTCGCATGTTTGTCTATTTAATTAGTTTTCAAGGTTGTTGCAATTTAATTTTCCCAACAGATAGCCATCCCAAACTAATTTTCTAAAAATTAAGTAAGCACTCTTTTTCCTTGACTTTAAAAGCATATTTGCAAAAGATAATTAACTTAAGTAGGATCTTAATATTTCCCTTTCCCCTTGGGATTATTTTTAAACTTTTAAAATTGTTTATTTTCCCGACTTATTTAAGCATGCCTAATAGCCAAATAGTTATTTACCGGATAACCGCATGTTAGCGGATATTTTAGGTGCTTTCAAACCCTTCCCGAAATGCTAATATGAACCCCGAACCTTCTTTGGATTTCAAATTATTTTTCTCTGATTTAAAATCTTTTGAAAATCTTAAGTTTTCTTAATTTCTTTAAAAAATTATGTGGCGACTCTCTTTTGAAAATCGATTTTTCTTCAAAACAGAAGTTAAATTGATTTTTCGAAAACAAGTCATTCTTTTTTTTAAAAAACACTTTGTATATATTTCATTAATGTATATCTTTTATCATGATTGTTGTGCTTGATAGAGTGTTAATTGTGTAGACTAATGTACAAGAACATCAAGCAGTGTGGTTTTGACGGACCATCGCCTTTTTAATGGGTCGTCAATCCTAACGTCGGATGTGCACAGAAATTGGAAACTCTCAGTATTGTCTTATGGAGGATATGACGGAACGCCAATTGCTTGACGGGTCGGCATGCTCACCGGCATGACCAGCAACTGACCTAGGGTCACAAATCCCAATACCTGCTGAGGAACTGAGCTTTGTTGACATACTATCACCCATGTGACGCCTGTCAAGACTGGATTGTCATGCTACATGAAATTCATAACCCTAATTTCTTTTATTTTAATACCCAACCTGACCCCAATACTCAAACCTTACATAGTTTCTCCAAACCTTACCTAAACCTAAACCAAACCCTAGCCATTCCCTATACTTATAATTGAGGAATTTCAAATTCCCCAATTTCAACATCTAAATCAGAACCCGCGACCCCCTTTTCCCTCTCCCACGATCACATACCCACCCCTCTCCCCACTCTCACAAATCTCTCTCTCTCTCTCCTTTAAACGTTACAAAATATTTCCTTCTGTCATTATCCATACTCATTTTCACTTCTTCCTCTCCTTAATAAACACGCACCAGCCCGCCAAAGTGCACCACTACTCGAGTATTTCATATAGTTGGGCTATGGACTCAGCCAAAAGAGAATACTACTTGGGTGGATTTTTCTCAAAGTTGGCTCGGGGTCTTACAGATTGATAGCGTCGTTGATGTGTTGGTGGTTTTCAAAATGTAGGTGGAGAGAACTGAACATATGTAGGTTGTGTGTTATAGAGAGGATAAACGGTAGGGTTATAAGATGGTACAACATTATTATATTGTAACACCCCAAATTTTTTTTAGCTAAGACTCGAACCATTTTTCATTTGTGAATAAGATTTTACCGAGAAAATTTAGATTTTCTTAGGTGTTAGGGTCACTAGCTATAGTACCTCGAGTTTCAAATAGAACTAAAGAGAATTTCGTTCAAGTCACCCATCGGTTTTCTTAAGTTTAGGGTCAACTTCAATCAACCATATCTTTTATCACATAAAGAATTGGGTGGCCCATAACCTATCAAATCAAAGATCTTTGAGCTTCTAGATCACCTGATAATCGTCTAATCAAACAAATGTCTGCCAATTCAACACATTGTCAGCGGCATTTTGCCTATAGCCTTCAAAGGTGAGGCCCTGTCCCGGGTCTTCCGGGGCGGGAGTAGACAGATGTGGGCTAAGGGGATCTATCTTTTCTTTCTACAACGAAAGAAGTCTTAACTCCGGGAGTAGTAGCTAGAGTTTGAAGGGCTGAACGAAACTCACCAAATTTTGCTTCAATTAGAGCTCTAAGTAAAACGTTATGACTGATTTACTAAAGACGTGCGAGCCTGGAAACAGGTCCACGATGGCTCCGCGTTACTGAGCCAATACGGACTTCACTGCCCAGTGGAAAACTATTCCGACTTCCCACTTGATTTAATTATTTTCTTAAGGGTATTTTAGTCCTAAAAACCCTTAGGAAGTCATCTAAATTACCTGAAAGGTGTAGAAAAAATCAATTTTCATAATCAAACCCTCTCATTCACTCCAAAATACGCTCAAGAAATTTCAAGAAATGCTAAGGCTAGGGTTCATCTTCCAAGATTCTCTTTCAAGTTTCTTCAAGAACATTGTTCTTCTAGGTATGTAAGCTTTCATAGTATTGAGTTTGTTCGCCCTCACACCAATCATGTAAAATTTCATTCATGAATTCATTTTAAAGTTGATTGATTGAGATTATTGATGAATTCTTGAGGTTTAGCTTCACTCTGTATTAATGGAGTCTTGTTGAGTTCTTGAGGTGAGGGTTTTGCGAATGAGTGTTATTCTTGATGATTTTTGTGTGGGTTTCATTGAAAACGTTCTGGGTTTATGAAAATTCATGAATTGGGACCATAGAATTGCATAGGGTATGAATTGAATCGAGTTGGGAGAGGAGAAAAGATCGGGCGAAAATATGCACCCAGGTCCGCGCCGCGGAGGCGATTTAAATTGCAGCCTCCAGATAATCACCCCCTCTCTGCGTCGTGCAGAGGATACGGAGTCCTCTGTCTCAAAATTTATTTCGCGACCAAAAATAAAATGCTATCTCAGCGTCGCGCCAGTACCTACTCAAATCGTATATTCACTCTCTTCTTACTCCTAACTATCTAAGCCTTCTTTAATTATTGAGAGATACTATATCCAAATCATAACTCTTGAATTCACATTCCAAATTCAAGGTAGAGTTAAGAGGAAAGTTCAAGAAGTTCTTTTGAGTCAAATTGTGAATTCCTTTGAAATCAATTATAGCTTTGAGCTAAATTTTGAGGAAGTAAGTATGAAAATGAGAAGAGTTGTACACATGAGTTCTATATTGTCATTCATACCCTTGAGTCGAGTTGTTCATGTCCATTATTTCGCATGAACTCAATGAATTGAGTGTTCTTGAGAGGAGTAGTATCTTCGAGTTCTGAGTTCATGAGTATTGAGTTTCTAATCCTTTTTGAAACTATATTTCCTAATTATGGGATTTCTATATGTTATACATGGAGGTCCTTGAGTTGAGTCGTTCGTGCCCATAATTCCGGATGAACCCTATGAGTCGAGCATTCTTGAGATGAGTAGTGTCATTGATTCCTTCAATTCTGGAGTTATTGAGTTTCGAGTATTGAGTTCTATATATGGTTATTGAAATCCTTGAATTGAGTCGTTCACGTCCATAATTCGGCATGAACCCTATTTTGAGAAGTCTTTTACAATTAATTATAATTTGTTTTAAGACTTGAGTAAATGAGTATGAGGATAAGGAGAGTTGAGTTTCATATTTCAAAATGAGTATAAGGGAACTAAGTATTCCCAAGCATGTAACACTTTTACATTTAAAACGAGAGAAACATTGATTTCTACATGAGTTTATGAGGAGTATTGAGTATCACTTCTTTTATTATGATATTTTGAGTAATTATCTCAAATTGAGGGAGAATAATATTTTTAAACATTTGAGGATGAGTTATTTATTATTGGGAGTAGTATTGAGCACCGATATGGGGATAAGTTTAGATAACTCAAAATCTCCATAAACCATGTATGCCAACATGGGTAAAAGGTCATACTTTTTAGATGATTCCTTATTCCTTTTAAGCATAGCTTAGTAGATCCACTTAGTTGAGGATGTTCTATACTCCGGCAAGGTATAGGACAGTTCTGGCAACGTGGGCGAGACGTTGTATCATCACGTAAATCATAGTGATGGTTGTCGGTTAGAGAATCTCCCAAATAAGAATTATTATTGTATTTTTACATACAATTAGTTACTATTGTATTTTTACATACAATTGAGTTACTATTGTATTTTTACATACAATTGAGTTATTATTGTATTTTTACATACAATTGAGTGAGATTAGACGAGGTAAGTATGTTCCTTTTTATCAGTTCAAGCTTATGTTTATGCTTTAGACTTCTCCTTACATGCTCGTACATTCAATGTACTGATGCCATTTGGCCTACATCTTTCATGATGCAGTTACAGGTATTCAGGGTCATCAACAGACGCTCATTTGATACCACTTGCAGTTCCAGTTAGCTTTGGTGAGCCTCCTTGCTTTCGGAGGGTTCCACTTTTACTTTTCAGTTTGTTAGGATGTTGTGGGTCTTGTTCCGATAATCCTTCTGTAATAGTAGAGGTTTCATAGATAGTTTAAAGGTCGAGGAGTCTATCATTATTTCCTTTGTTGTTATAATGTTTTGAGGTCATGAGACATTTAACTAATACTTGTTAAATTATTTTCAGAGAATTATTGGAGTTGAGTTTAAATTGGGTTTTTAAAGTTATTTATGCATTTGGAGTTTCCATTTTGCTTGAGTAAGTCTTCCACTGAGTAATGAGCCAAGGCAATGGTTCTCGAGTGCCAGTTACTCCCAGGATGTAGACTCGGGGAATGACATGTATGTTAGTGCGGGAGATTGATATGAAAGGGCTTTTTATATGGGTGTTTGGTATTAAAGTGAAGGTGGAAGTGTTTGGCAAATTAAAGAAGTTTTTAGCCCATGTGATGTCAATACAACATTCATTTCTTTCTCGTCCTTGTTCTCATTGATCCCACCAAATTTTTAAGTCTTATTAGTCGCTTGTAACACCTTAAAAAAATTTTATGCTATTTTTTTTATGCATTATTCAATCCTTTCGCCTAACTTGATGATGTCGAAAAGCTTGTATGCACCGAGGGACTAAGGGCACTAGCCAAATGAGGGCATCAAATCGACTTTTGTATTTGAAGGTGCACAAACAAATATATAATCCTTCTATACGTATATATACATATATATACATAATTTTTTTGAAGTTAACGTGTGCACGTACACCCTACCCTTTTGTATGGGTCCGACTATTTTAATAGGTAATGTCCTAAATAGGTTAGTTGTAAATATACAAAATATTTTACAAAATTTGTTCTAGCTAAAATGTGAAGCCAACATGCTTGGTGACTTATAATTTTCAATCTGTTTTGGTATAGAAATTGTTGGGTATAGCAAGAGTTAATGGGAAATTGAGGGAAGATGAATAGAGAAATTGGAAAAGATTCTCTTATGCTTTAAGAAAAGGCATTTCTCCCTCATTGGTGGTGGAAAGAAAAATAGAAGTGTTTAAATAGAGAAACACTTCTATTAGTTGTTAAAAGGGTTGGAAAGAGGGACCCTCCTCGCGCCATCGTCGTCGTCGCTCGGCTCGTCTTCGGCTTCGGAAAACCCTTTCGTATGGGTATGACTCTTTTAATAGGTAATGTCCTAAATAGGTTAGTTGTAAATATACAAAATATTTTACAAAATTTGGTCTAGCTAAAATGTGAAGCCAACATGTTTGGTGACTTATAATTTTCAATCTGTTTTGGTATAGAAATTGTTGGGTATAGCAAGAGTTAATGGAAATGGAGGGAAGATGAAAAGAGGAATTGGAAAAGATTCTCTTATGCTTTAAGAAAAGGCATTTCTCCCTCATTGGTGGTGGAAATAAAAATAGAAGTGTTTAAATAGAGAAACATTTCTATTAGTTGTTAAAAGGGTTGGAAAGAGTGCCCCCCTCGCGCCGTCGTCGTCGTCGCTCGGCTCAGCTTCGGCTTCAGAAAACCCTTTCGTATGGGTACGACTCTTTTAATAGGTAATGTCCTAAATAGGTTAGTTGTAAATATACAAAATATTTTATAAAATTTGTTCTAGCTAAAATGTGAAGCCAACATGTTTGGTGACTTATAATTTTCAATCTTTTTTGGTATAGAAATTGTTGGGTATAACAAGAGTTAATGGGAAATGGAGGGAAGATGAAAAGAGGAATTGGAAAAGATTCTCTTATGCTTTAAGAAAAGGCATTTCTCCCTCATTGGTGGTGGAAAGAAAAATAGAAGCGTTTAAATAGAGAAACATTTCTATTAGTTGTTAAAAGGGTTGGAAAGAGGGACCCCCCTCGCGTCGTCGTCGTTGTCGCTCGGCTCGGCTTCGGCTTTGGAAAACCCTTTCGTATGGGTACGACTCTTTTAATAGGTAATGTCCTAAATAGGTTAGTTGTAAATATACAAAATATTTTACAAAATTTGTTCTAGCTAAAATGTGAAGCCAACATGTTTGGTGACTTATAATTTTCAATCTGTTTTGGTATAGAAACTATTGGGTATAGCAAGAGTTAATGGGAAATAGAGGGAAGATGAAAAGAGGAATTGGAAAAGATTCTCTTATGCTTTAAGAAAAGGCATTTATCCTTCATTGGTGGTGGAAAGAAAAATAAAAGTGTTTAAATAGAGAAACACTTCTATTAGTTGTTAAAAGGGTTGGAAAGAGTGACCCCTCTCGCGCCGTCGTCGCTCGCTCGGCTTCGGCTTTGAAAAATGATCGAGAGATTATTTTTGGACAACGTTTTAATTATTTAGTTAATTAACCGAAACATTCCGACCCGACTTGGATCCGCGCGACCCGTTTTATTTAAAACACTTTCTTGTTTTAATTTGAATTTTCCGCCGTTGGAGATGACTGTTCTGAAAGGTTGCAACTTTCAGGAACAACCATGACCGTTTGAAAGGTTGCAAACTTTCAAAAATGGTCGTGTGGTTACTGAAAGGTTGCAACCTTTCAGAACCAGTTCCTGTTGCCTATAAATACCAATGATTCTTTAGACTTTTTACTTACGAAAATTTCTGATTTCTTCTTCTTCTTCTGCACAAATTTTCTTCGTGTACTTTACTGCCGTTGAGTGGTTCGCTGACACCAGCGTTTTGGGTATCAATACACTGGTGATTGAGATCATTCTATCCTGAGAGGACATATTCCAAATCAAACCTCGGATACTAGAGGGGAATAATTGCCTTAAGGGACACTGTGCATTCAGTGGGCTTGATCTTCTTTCCATTTTGTTTTTCCAGATTCTGGTACGTTTTTACAGATTTTAGTTTTGTGAATTAATTTATGTTCTTCTGTTCTTCACTGGTTCATTAAACTTTGGTAACTTCGTGTTTCTGCAAAGTTTGTTGTAATCAGTAGTACTGTTTTAAACACACGTTTTCTAACCGAAACTAGCTACACACCATCAATGATTGATATTCCTCTATCTTGTACTCCTCGATTCGAGTCTAATTAGGAATCAAAAACCTCAGGTCATTAATCAACTTAAACTTAGGTGAATTAAACTATTTTTATTTTTTCTGAATTAAATTTTGCCATCCATAAAGACAGAGGAAGAGCATGGGAAGACACAGTACAATTGACATTATAAGGAGCATGACCGTGTGTCTTCTCATAAAAAAGCCGCAAACATCGGCCGTCTTCTCTTGAGCTACATTTTGTTTTTTCATTTCTGCATCTATTAACTCATACAAAATGATCCCTCCATATTCTCTTCTTTGCTTTGTCAATGTCAAGTTCCCTACACATATACATACCTTCTTTTCTCTAAACTTCAACTTTATCAACTCCCAAATTATCACGAGGATTGTGGTGGGATGAATAAGGTGTCTTTACTCTTAATTAGAGGTCTTGAGTTTGAATTTTGGATATAAAAAGTCTTATTAGAAACGCATTCCACTTATACCATACGAGAGTCCAAAGACGTATTCAGGATTTTGAGATAATGGGCGCACTATTATAAAAAAGTTGATCTAAGATATAAATTTGATCGGTTCGACATTTAGGTTTTTACTATTGAAAATCGTTAAAATTTCAATATTATAGGTCCAAAATTAATTCTTTTATATATATATATATATTCTTGAATTAATTAAAATGCCAAAAGTGCTACCAATCACCACTTAGAGAAGTGTTATCTAATTTTAGAAAGAAAAATAAAACAAGATAAATATAAAATTCAAATTTCTAACCTCACGGAGAGAGGTGCACCCAGTCATTATCGCATTATGTGATACTCCGAGTGTGGGTTCACACATCTATATCTCAATATTTTAAAAAAAATATAACACTACTAAATATGATCTCGGGAGGAGAGCATATGGGCTCACGTGAACCCGGTGACCCCTCCCCCTTGATACGTCTCTGAATTGAGACGTGAATTTGAATTAATCAGGGGTTCAATGTGCATACCAGACACCAAATAAAAATTAAAAAGGAAACTCTCACATCAAACCGTCTTCTTTTTCCTTTTTTTCTTTTCTTTTTCCTCTGGCTACACTAGGAACAGTAACACAAGTTGTGTGGTGTATCACATACAAAAAAGATTTAACTTAATACTATTAACAAACGATGTAAAGTAATTTTTACATAATTAGTATATTTTAACTTGTTATAATATGTTGTAATTCGTACATATTTTTTTTTAAGTTTCTAATTTGAACGGATACTTGTAATTAATTCACTTTTAGGCAGGAGGATAGAGTAAATATCATTTCACAAAAGTTGGAGATGAACTCGTACAAAAAAATGTGTTATATAACACCTCCTAGTCATGCATTTGTTTGTTAAACTTTTTTTTTTTTTGCCACACGCAATGATCGTGGGAAGTACATATTATTTTCTTTAACCATATATTATTCGAAACCACTTTTAGGAATAAGTCACATTATTTTGGTGAGGGATGTGCAACAATCAAATCGATCGATAAATCATATTGAAAAAATGTTATTGATTTATTATTGTTGGGATAATGATTTTTTAATGGTTTTATAAAAAAAAAAAATATGAGGTTATTGGTTCTGTTTTGCTTTGTAATATTGGATAAACTAATAACTCATTAAAACTGTAGTAATTTAATTTATTACTTTATCCATACATAAATATTAAATATTAATATCAATACATTTCTAGTTAGTGCATTTGTCCTATCAATTTACACTTCGCAATGATTTTGAGTTCAAAATATCACATTATATAAAATGTCAAAACCTAAAGTAAGAACCGTATTCCTCTTAATTTGTCTTTGTGTTACACTTGTGTAGGTCTTTTCACGTAAGTTACTATTGTTTCTATTTTATGAGTATTTGTAAAGTTACATTATTGTCTTGTCGCGTAAAATTGTTAGAGAAGTCATATATTTATTGTATAAGTTTTTTTATTGGTTAGCTGAAAACCGAACCATTAAGAATCAATACCAATTAACCGAAAATCGATAAAGTTATCTTATTGATTTGACTAATAATTTAACGTATTTAAAAAATAAAAATAAATAAATTTATCAAATTAATAATACATAAAATCGAGTTAAATCGATCAATGCATACCCCTAATTTTGGCCAAAGTAAAATTACATATCCTAACAGTAAACCTTTTTTGCCCAATGCATAGGCTTATTGTAGTTGAGTGGCAGACAAGAGCATACAGGTGTACGGCATAATATATAAGAGGCTATATTTTTATTTTATCCGCGATAAACAAGTTTTTTGAAAGCAATCTGAATGGAATTGTTATTTTTTTTTTTGAAAATATTTGCTTCAAATCAAAAAAAGAAGTTGGTGAATTTCTTTGATTGAAGTCATTTATTCATATTTAACTTGACACATAAAAAATATTTACTCTATTAATATAGTTTAGTTCTTGGTCTTGCTTCCTTCCCAAACTATTCATCTTAGGTATGCATCGATCGGTTTGGTCTGATTTATATATTATCGATTTGATTTATCAGTTTTAATTTATGAATCGACTAAATTGATATTTAAATCAATAAAGTATTATATTATTATCAGTTTTCGGTTAAATAATTTTCAGCTTAATCGATAAACAAAATGCTCAAATAATCATATATACACGATGTTCATAAAACAAAAATAATAGAGAGACTAGTTTGTGTTGCCTACAGCCAAAAGTAATTCTAAAAATTAAGAAATATGGTTGGAAAATGTTAAAATCATTGTTATATAATTAGAAATAAATATTAATTTTAATATAACCTTATTGGGTTATCGATATAACCATTAATTAAATGTGAAACAAATTGATAACCCAATAAAAAAAATTATAAAACCGTTAACCCAATTACATAATATCGATAAAACAATATAATATTCTTATTTAATTTATCGGTTACCCTAATTCCTCCCGATAAGAAAAACGATTGAGAATCTCGAAAACTTTTTCGAATATTTGTCTTCATAAAAAAATGGAAAAGAAAAATAATATTTAATTCTTTTAACAAAATTCATTAATTTCACTATTCTAATCGAATTAATTGTTTCAACAAAATATCAAGTTATAATGAACCCAAGTTAGAAAGATTAGAGTTTATTAGAAACGCGTTGTTACAGATAATAAGGTGCTCCACTGCGTTTTAGGAGCTACTAATATATAATTTTTTTCATGTCTTCCACTTAGCAATACACAAAAATCCTCCCTAAATCCATATATATCTTCATAAATAATTTTTTGAACATTTTAATTCAAAAGGGCAATGAGAATATCTTTCTACCAACAAACAAAGCTACAAACAAGAGCGTGTGTTGGGTACACCATTTAATTAATGTGTACAATTAATATATAATTATACTTGTCACCATATTAACAAAATCAATATAGATGTTTCTTTTTTATTAAAAAAAAACACAAAAGCATCTTCAACTACCCAATCATTAGTATAATAAAATATGCATGCTGACTGCTCATTTCTTTTAATTTCTTTCTTCTATGGGTTGAATAATAAAACAAGTTGTAAAAGATTACTTTTCTCTACTTAATTAAGAGCTAACATATATATTATATAAAGAGAAGTTACAACCTAGCAGTTGATCCACTAACTACTGAAAGACTCAGAAAAATTAGGAAGAAGTAATTAATTAAGATATCTCCAAAATATATATATATATATATACAAAGACTAAATTAGATGTAAATTAGCCTTTACACACAACCAATTGGTCGCTGCAAAAGTTACTTTTTAATTTGTTTTATTAAGCCATAAGCATCGGTACGTAAATAGGACCACTGTATTTTATATTAATAAATATTAAATTAATGATAGGGTAGTAAGGAGTTCAAAATCTACAAATCAGAAACCAAAGTTATTTACTCGTGTTTAAATGTGAGGTATAAGGTATAATAATTTTAGGGATAAAATGCAAGAATATTTTATCGTGTGTTTGGTTGGAGGTATTAACCAGTTTTGAAATTATGATTCCACCATTTATACCTTAGTAATGAGATAAGTTATCGCATATACATGGTGGAATAACTTATCTCGAGATAACTTGTTGCCAACCAAATTAAATAACCCCTAAGTACTCCATCCATCCCATTTTTTATGTAAGACCTTGACTAGGCACGGAGTTTAAAAAGTCAAAATATCTTTTAAATTTTATAGTCTAAAACAAGCCGTAAACAATCATCTCATTAAGGAGAAAATGAAATATTAAAGTTAATTATTGTATCTATTTGTAAAAATAGTTCTTCTTTTTTGACACAAACTAAAAATGAAAGTATGACACATAAAATGGGACAAAAGAATCGAAGTGGAATATCATATATAGACATGATCATAGATAGTTACATGCTAAGCTATGAAGCTAATTAATTAGTTAAAATGGGCTATTATAGCCATCATTTTGTCTTAGAAGCTGCAAATTAACTCAATATAATTGTGATTGTTAATTAAGTAGCCTTGTTCATGAAGTTTAAATCTTTAGCTTCTTCAAAACTCAAACATAATATATAGTTTGGGAATTAATCGAAAAAGTATATATATATATATATATATATTGACAGATCAACTTCCAGTTATACGTACAAAAAGTGAGTACGTGTACAAGGAGCCCAGCAGCTCTTTGGACAAATTATGTGGAGGACAAATTAAACACACAAAAAATAAAAAGATTCAAAACTGGTGACCCCAACCAACGCAGCTGTATGGAAAAAGAAAAAACCAACAGCTGTGTAGAACGTTAAAATCAAGGATCAATTTTTATCACATTTTTCAACATCAGATGCTTAAGCTTAGCATAACGTGTAACCTTTGTTTATAGAAAAATGCCAGAAGTTCCGCAAATAAATTAATGAGATAAAATATTCACGTAAAATCTTGTGATATAAAATAAGTCATGTAATTTATTTGTCGGAGAATGAATGTCGTTAAAGGTAATAATTGAAGGTTTGCATGCTAGCAATTTTCACTGGTTTCAATTCATTGGTCTTATCTAGCTCGCTCACCTCCATAACAATTGTCTCATCGTTCCCTATTATCATATCTACTTATTTATTCTAACGTAACCAATGCTTAATTCAGAGAGATTTATCAACTATAATCAATAATTATAAAGTATTATATATGATCAATTTGATTCAATCAAGATGGATTCTAAATTTAGATTAAGTATGAGACAAGTATATCTATAAAAGTGTAACGCTACATATCTTAGAGAGAAATTTAATTTAGTCACTCTATGGCCAGTTAAGTTTTTTTGAGTCGTCCTTCTTGATAAGTTGTGACCATTAAGAATAACCATACCAGGGTCTTTTTATTACTATACCAAGTATGATTTGGTAATTTGATTATTATTTTACAAATTTACATAAATAACTAAACTACATAACTAATTTCTACCGGCACAACTTTAATCCGTAACCAAATACCAAATGACCCCCTTAATTTTTCTTATCGTAACGAACAAAATGTCAACATTATAGTTTCAAATAAGAAATAAATAAATTAAAAACTGAAGGAACAAAATGGATAAGAACAAAAACTTGGTACATATTTGGAAAGAATGGAACATGCATTAATTAAATAACAAATCACTCATTAGGCTTGTCTCTTAAATACAAAAGAGATTTGCCTTAGGCTAATCCTCTTTTTTAATTTGTTTTTTTCCCCGCTCCTTCTAAACCACTAATTAATCAAAATCATCAACTCTTGACCAAAAAAAAAAAAGCAGAAAATTAAATTTACAACTATATACCAAATATTAGCCATTTCCAATTTCCACGTCACAGTTATTTTACCATTCAGTTACTGACAGTTATTCCACATCAGCAAGAGTAAAATTCAACCAATTCCTCTAACGACTCCGGCTGAGGATCTGCATTTTCAAGCATCCATAACAAATGTTCAAACAGCACAACTTCACATCCAACTGTAATATATTCTTCAGACTCGCCGGACCTTTCCACGAGTTCGCGAAATAGCGGGTGATCGATGACGTCGGAGCTCACCAGATACCGGCGGCGAGATTTTCCGACGTATACCGGGAACAAATTCTTACCGGAGCAGTGATTTTCATCGGAAAAGGAATCGTCTTCTTCGGAGGAAGAATGATGATGAGTTGCTACGCCAGCGGTGCCATTTACGCGGCCAATTTTGAAGGATTGCATTTTCTTCAACACGGATTTGAGTTTTGTAAGTTTTCCTCCTTTAGCCATTGTTGTTGTGTAAGGAGAAATGAGGAATTTTGGTGTTTTGAAGACTGAGGTTTGAGGAGAAAGTGGAAGGAAGGTTTAGTTATATAATGGAGAAAGGGGAAGGGTAAAATTGGAAATGTGTAATGGGAGAGCAGTTACGTGAGGCGATTGAGTGTGGGGCCCACTTAATTCATGGGTACAAAGTTTGGGTCACCCAAAACCAGCTGCGCCTTTCTGCCTATTTGAGAAGAGAACCTCCAGATTTTTTTTGTTTTTTGGGAGGATGTGATTTTGCTATAATTATTTTTTAAAATTTTGTGTAACAATATTTGATTCCATATAAAATTTAGATGATTTTTTTTTTATTGGAACATAGGTTAAAAAAGTTCAAATATACGAGAAGTACTTATATATATTATGGTAAAAATGTAAATATATATATATACTTTCTCAGACCTCGTTTTATGGCAATTTATCATTTTATAGTTAAATGACATTTTTTATAGCCAAATAAATCTCATGACCTATTTAGGGAAAAAAATTTAAGTGTACAAATTAAGTACCTTAATTATCACTATATAGCAGTAGTTTTTTTTTGCGCCTAAGTAGCAATAGTTTTTTTTCAAAGTTAGGTTTTAATATTAAAAGAAAAATGTAATATTAAAAAAAAACGTATCATTAGTGTTCCACGATTTTCTGTTGTTCCTTTTTTTTCTTCAAATCTTTTATCTTCCACGATTTACTCAGATTGATTATATATATTCTCTCCTATCAATAAAAGGTTTCTTAACAAAAATAAAACTCTTTTGTACTGCTTCTGGTCGACTGTTCAATCGTGGATACCAACAATTATTCAATCCTAATTCAACATAAAGGACGTTGGGACGCATCAGGTATTATTGATAAATCAATATTTAATTGGTGTTTTTTCATTCGATTTTTCTAATTGAAAAATCATGATCGTTATGTAGTATACTATGCTGGATATGATTTTTTGTGTTATATTCTAGAAAACAACGTTAAAAATCACTTTTATAAAATTAAATTTTGGCTATAATGAGTCGTTTAATTAACGGTGTAAAATAGGTTGTTGTTGTTGTTATTCGACAATTTCCTGTTTTGATTTTTTAAAATATTTATTCTTTGATTTGTTTTGTAGGGTTTTGATGTTTGGAAGAAAGCATATAATGATTATGTGTTTTGGTAATTTATTTGGTGAAAATGATTGTTTTTAATTAGTGAAAATGATGCACTGCCATTTTGGTGTAATTCTGGATTTTTTTTTGTGTCATGCAGAGTGGGTTTTTTTGAACATAACGATGGTGTACATATTGATTCTATTGTGGTAGATTATTTTGTTTTGAACATAATGGTTCGGTGTACATATTGATTCTATTATGGTAATTATTTTGGTGAAAGTGATCGTTTTTAATTAGTGAATTTGATGCATTGCCAGTTTGGTGTATTTCTTATTTTTTTGGAGTGTTTTTTTTTTTTTAACATAACGATGGTGTACATATTGATTCTGTTTTGGTATATTATTTGGTGAAAGTGATCGATTTTAATTAGTGAAAATGATGGACTGTCAGTTTGGTGTACATATTGATTCTATTTTGGTAGATTATTTGGAAAAGTTGAAGAATAACTTAATATTGTAATTTATGTATCTTGTGGTACATATATTGATTAATTATTGGTGCATATAGATGGTGCAAAAAGGTTTACGGTTTGTCTAAATACTAGAATGTGTAGTTGCGGATGATTTCAACATGATGAGATTGTTTGTAGTCATGCAGTTGCAGCATTGCGAAGATTATTTATAGTAATAAGAATTTTCAAGCCTTGCGAAAGCACTTGAAATATTTCATCACATGTTTTGGAAGAGGTAATGCTACCACCAATTGCAAGAAAACAACCAGGCAGACCACCAAGTAAAGGCCGTAAGAAGGGAGCATAACAAAAAAACTTGCCCCAAGTTTACTTATCAGAATTAACATTTCTGTATTTCTTTCAAAAAAAATTGTTGACTTTTTATTGCTTCTTGCAAAAGATCTGAATTTTTTTAAGAATGATAAATGCACTTTTATCCAACTTGGGTTACTCTTGATTAGTTTGTACGTATTACTGGTGATTTAATTGACATAATGTTGGTATACTCCTGTTTGGTTGTAAGGCTGGTATTAAATATCAACATTAAATATTGAATATGAAAACAACTATTTAGAGTAAGAAATTTTGGATTGAAATCAAAATTAATACACATTGTTCATGTAAAAATTTTGATATAATGTTGGAGTAATAATAATAAAAAATGTTAATAGTTATAGTTATTATAATGGCAATCATGTACACATTTGGTACACTTGTGGTGAAATAAGCACAAATATTGGTAAAAAATGGGGGCTTATACTGGCTGATATTTTGGTATTATATACCAACATGGAAATTGAATATGAAAACAACTAGTTAAAGTGAAGAGTTTGGTTTGAATTGAAAGCAGAATTAATACACATTGTTAACGTAAAAAATTTGGTATACTATTTGAGTAATACTAAAAAATGTTAATAATAATGGTTGTATATAATAACTAACACGTACATAATTGATATACTAATAGTGAAGTAAGCCAAATATTAATAAAATAGGGGGTATATAGTGGCTGATATTCTGGTATTATATACCAACCTGAAACATTTAATATGAAAACCACTACTTAAAGTAAATTATTTTGGTTTGAAACCCAACCAAAATTAACACACATTGTAAACGCAAAATAGATTGATATAATATTGGGGTAATATTTAACTTTGTATCAACAACAAACTCATTTTTTTGTTGAACTTTGTGGGATGAAGATGAATTAATAACAACACACTCGTTGATTTTGTTCTCGACTCTAATACCTATGTTGCCAGGCGATTGAGTGAACGCATTCAACTCAAATGATGGTCTTGAACATATGATAGGCGGACTATCAACCACTACAACAAATTTGTTGAGCCTAGGACTTTTACACGGAGTCTTTTCCATCGAACAATGGTGAACTATGGTGCAGTAGTTGGTAAAGAGATGAACCGAAGAAGATGGTATGAAGAATATGAAAGGGTTAGGAGTTTGACAGCTGACAAATGATGATTTAAATTTTTGGAAACTATAACTCCATATGGATAACTACACCAACTTTATTGGGAAAAATAAAAGTTGTTTAGAAAAGGAATGAAAATAAATATCATACTAGTAAAAGGCCATTAAACGTAAAATAAGGAAAATTTTCCCAATAACAAAATCAATGAAGCGTGTAAATATGGTCTGTAATAGGAGAGATAATATTGATAAAATTTAATGCCCTAATTATACTCCACATAAAAGGGCACGTAATTCAAAGAGCATGAGAGAGGAAATCGAAAAAAAATAATTAACTTAAATATAAAAATTAATTATTTTGTTATGTATGTAATTTAAAAATTATGTTTGTAATTAAATATAAGTATATTGATATTTTTTTAATTAAAGTCTTAAGTTATATACTTTTGTAATTTTCCCACATCGTCTAATCTATTAGTTGTGAGAAATGTCTTTTTGTCTCACAAATAAGTAGAGGCGGACCTATTTTTAGAATGAATGTTTATGTTATTTGAAAAACTAATAATTAATATATCAATACTGAATATAGAAGGGCCCAGACAATTTTAATTTTTGAGTCTAAAAGAGTGAACTCAAGTTTTATATTTATTTATGGTTGAGATAGAAAGGTGGCTCGTGCAACTAGTTTTAGTTTCTGAGAAACATAATAAAAAATTTCTTATCTCACGTCAACTAGTCTTATAGCAGAGTGATTTTTCATATTGCCAATTAATTAGTACTTCATCCGTCCTGACGATTTTTTATATTTTTTGCTTATCGAGATTTTAAATTATATAATCTTTGATTAATTTTATATTGTTTAAATATATTAACATAAAAAGAAGTACATTTATAATATTTTTTGTTAAATTTTCTAGTATCAAAATTTAATTTAAAATATTGAGTTGATCTAATTCAATTTAACTTTGAAATTTGCTCAAATTAATTTTCTATAAATAAAACTATCACATAAATGGACACATGAAAACTAACACAGAACTACATCATACTTAACATCTTACCTTAGTTCAGGAATGGAAAAATAAATTCATTCAAGTTTGGACGTGTTATTGACCGCCAATTTATATATTAACTCAATCTATTTCAGGTGAACTCATTTCAACTCATTAAGAATTGAGTTGAGATGTAGCCCAAATTGAGTCATGAAAAATCTTATTAAAATATTTTAATTTTATTTATTTATTTAATATGTTATATTTAGGCATAATGCAGAAAATATAATTATATTAACTCCTACAAATTTATAAAAGAACAAATAAAATAATTAAAACTTGATAAAAATTGAACTAATTGAATTATGATCTGCATTTTAGTCCATTTTGACTCAATCTATTTCAGTTCAAATAACTTTTAAACGAGTCAATAACTCACCCATTTATTAACTCAACCCAATTTAATCCATCCAAATTAAACCCAACCCGTTCCGACACCTTAGCTTAGTTGGAAATGAAGATGACTTGCCAACTTGTAGCTTACGTTCTGATCCAACTAATTCCATCCATAAATTGAGGGGTTACTGATTAACTGACCATAACTTTGACCCCAACAGTAATACTTGCAAGAAAAAAATTAGAACAAGTCATGCGTCCAAATAAAATATATTTTTTCTTTTTTGTTTATTGTTTTAAGCGTTTTTAGTTCTCAAGAAAAGAGTGAGAAATCATATTATTTGTGTAAATCAAAATTCTACCATTCTCAACCAACAAGGAGTAATATTATGGAAAAAAATATCTATTAGTGATTTATTAATATAAGCTATAGTTTCATGTAATTATAAATCGTCAATACTGTTTAGTGAGAATGACGGAATCCACAAATCGAATTTGTATCACAATGTTAAATGTCTTCTCTTTTGATTGATTCTTTTCTTTTTTATACAAATTACACTTTCTTTCTCATCTTACACCTCACTGATTTTTCTCCTAAAATTACTCAACGATATTCGAGTGACAAGTACTTTTAATAACTTTGTTTCAATTACGAGCTCTCCAATTTGAGTGACAAGTACTTGCTCTGTTTTAAATTATTTGTCTTGTTTTTATTTTTAGTTTGTTTTTAAATGTATATTTTTTTCGTTTTTAGTAATTTTTTAATTCTAACTTTACATCTACGTGTTTAAGATCATAAGATTAAAAAATATTTTGATATATTCTATATATCTTTAGTTTAAAATCAAAAGATTTAAAAATATTTTTTATTTCTTATAATTTGGGGTCAAATTAAAACAATGTATTTTGTTGGTATTGCTCTCTATGTTTTTCTTTGGTCTCTATTTATGTGTACATACATAAATCTGTCGTTTTCGTGATAGGCTAAATTATATACTATGATAATTATTCTTTCACCATTTGAATAAGTATTTTTATTGAAAAAGGACAAAATAGACAAAGGGTAATTATTAATTAAAACAGGCCAGAAAACTCCATACCCTGTTCATATTTTATTTATTTTTTCAGAGGAAGAGGGCATTTTTTTTTTTGACATAATTAAGTATTCATATTTTTTTGATGGTGTTTACATTTTGTCAATTTGGACTAAGCCTCTTATAAACATGACACGTTACATTTTGGATTTGAGTTAATTGTTGTTTATTAATCAAACAGCATCTAACCTAATTAGAATTTCAATAAAGTAATTGCTAGCACGACTTTAGTTTATTAGACTATATATAAATGACTAATATTAAATGTTACCCCTTAAATTTCGGTGGTTGGGTCCCATATCCTTCAATCTATTTTCCTCTCTATTCACAACAAATTAACAAGTATATATATATCCATGAGAAAAAAATGGAATATCATAATGTAATGAATTTAAAATAAGTATAGTCATCTAGTCATCTAATTATTGTAGTTGAACGGAGTTAGAATTCGAAGTTTATGTGTTCGAAATTTTTGTATTTTTATGTTATTAAATTCTTAAGACAATTACAGGACGAAAATTACCGAGTTCGACTGAGACCTGATAGCTACCTTCAACCCTGTCATTAACGAACGTTTCAGAAGTATTGTCGTATAATCATAAAGTTACGAGTTTAAATTATGAAAGCTACTTTTTATTGAAATTCAAGACAAAATTACATAATCGGTCACTATATATAATCTTCTTCAATCCTTACCTAAACCACGCACATGACAAGAGCTTATTTCACCGAACTACTATATAAGTTCACAAGAACTATATTAGCAACATGCAATGTTTATTAAGAATTTGATACATTCCCTCTTGTTGACACACAAATTAATTCTTAAAATTATTTATTATGGATCAGAAAGTTGTTGGTATTTTTAAAAAGCCATGAAAAATAATCAGAAACGGTTTTCTTGGTTTGTTTTGTTTTTCTTATAATTTCATGAAGAAGAAGAAAAAAATTGTGACGGAAAGCGACAGACATGTGCAAACGCTAAAAAGTTGAGCAAAAATAATTCTAGAGACTTTTGTCCAACTTCTTAACTTTTTTTTTTTTTATCTTAATTAATATTTAAAGAATGGGTTAGGAACATACAATTAAGGAAATAAAAATTTGGAAAGAAGAATTAGAATAATTTTTTTATTATATAGTAGTAACTTAGTTCGAATGAGGTCAAATATGGAGGTGCTAACTACTCAATTCTTCTACTGTTTTTGTTAGATAGAGAATATATCAACTTTTGATTTTCTAAAATTTTATTGGATAATCAACTCTTTGCCAATCATGATTTATTAAAATATTAAATGAATTTGTCATGCCGTTTTTATTTTATAAGCACCTATTAATTAAAATTTGTTTTCTATACCAGCACTTTTTATTATCTTAATTATTATGAAGTCAGCTAATGAAGTATATAAAAATAAATAAAGTATAATGAATATGAAGTGTCTGCATCAGGAGCGGAGCTAGCTTGGGGATGGGGTTAGGGGTTTTTGATGAACCTTCTTAGGCGGAAAATTATTTTATCATAGATATTGAATTTCCTTTGATTAGTTTGTGTGTTTACGTTTTCATATTTTGAACCCTTAATGAAAATTCTAGTTGTGTCTCTAACTGCGCGCATGCATAAGTACAGCTAGTGGAGAAGAATTCTAATGGGATACGAAAGATAGAATGATGAAATAATGGGCAGCCAAAAACAATATTATGTCGATAAATTGACAGCAAGTTTTTTTTCCAGACGAATAATGAAAGTGACACTAGCTTATGTACATCTTTTAGTAAAACAAAATTTGATAATGATGTTTGTAAAAATAAATAAAAATGAATCGAGAGAGCAGAAAAAATGAGATGTTGTAGTAGAAATTGTCATCATCTCATGGGATGTGAGTGTGCATGTTTCTTTAATTTATTATTATATTATATATGGTAATTGAAATAGATAATAAAAGACATATATACGTGAGGAAAATAAGTTAATAAAATGATTTCTCACTTATAATATGAATTACATATTAAGGTTGTTGGGAAAATTATAATCCAATGTCTTTGGATCATCAATTACCCTACAAATATCTACACACTGCGCAGTAGATATTAGATTTTAATCATGTTGATAAACTAGATGACCAAGAATACACTTATTAGGTAAGTTTTCCTTAATTATTGGACTTGTAAGTATAGGCGGAGCTAGGTGGGGGTTCATGGGTTCGGACGAATCCACTAGCTTTTTCGTAGATTCTATATTTGTATTAAAAAAAATAATTAATTTATGTATATTAATTGGTGAACCCCCAAACAAAATTGATTTAGAACCCCCAAACTCCTAATTTTGGCTTCGCCTCTGCTGAGTGAGTGAGTTGTAAGTACCTTAACATTAGACTATAATTGCAGATTTAATGACATACCTAGTAAAGTCCTGAGGTTCCATATAAAAAAGAGGAAAAATAATTTCTTGACAATATCCAAACAAGGAGTGACCAAAGTGATTGTAGCGTGTCAACGAGTTCCAAGATGATAGTTTGCAACATTCATTGAGGAAGAGATGCCATTTTTATCTTCATGAGATAGTGATAAGGTTTGTGTATACTTTATCTTTTTCAGACCCTACTTTGTGAGATTTTACTGAATATGTTATTATTGTACTGAGGAAGAGATGTATGGCATGATTTGCGACTAATATCGCATAAAGCTTGATTCTAGGTAGAATGCCACACTTTATGTATATATAGTGTATACAAATAAGTATTGGTATACAAGAAATAACCTCAATAAAACTCCTAGATAGACCTGGCTAGGATAGATAGATAGACTTTGCTAGGATTCAAATAAAAGAATTTCACACGAATCCCATAGTGTTAAGAGCTAATTACATTCTATTCCTATTCTTTCAAAATTACAAATATTCCTTAAATTTGGTGAAATTCGGATACATCTCAAAACGTCCTGATACATCGCATTCCGATTTCGGATATACCTTTTATTTTTCTAACCATATATATCAACCATTTGTCTTTGTCTAATTTATCTTAAATGGGGTTATTTCAAATATTTGCTAATAATTGTTTTCTTTGTTTGTCTAAAATGGTGGAAAATTATGCAAAAACAGCAAGAAGATCAATTGTGATGTTGACTCACATGATCAGTTGAAGACCAATGGGACATGTAGAATAATCTCTAATAACATATAGTTAAAACACAATATAATACACATTCATCACTTCTCATTCATACTTGAGAATTTTGCTAGAGACAAGAGAGGCGATAATTAAGTTCTCCAAAAATATAAAATTTAATTTCTATCTTATAGTTAATTAATAGTCACCAAAATGTTCAATGTATATATTATCAACAAAAAGCATTTCACGTTTTATGTCAAATAAACAATATTCAGAGAAAGAATGTTTAGTTTCTGGAAATAAATAAATACATATGCCCACCATCTTTTGTTGTCTTAAAAATTGTCCATGGGACCAAGTAACTTTAATTTGGCGCAAGTAGCTCCTTAATCTTTTTACTTAATTTTTCCTGTTTAAAAAATTGACTAAACGAAAATAATAAAGCATTAATTTTTTTGTCTTTGAGTGATGAAATTAAGCAGCTACAAACCGGCCAATAATTAGCATCCAAAGTTTTAATTCTCAAACAGTCAAACCTATTATGCTTCTATCGAAACTAAATTAATTTCAACATCTTGAGTGTAGCAAGACATTAGGTATTCTAATGATTTTGAATAGCAAATCATAAGTATTGTTAAAAATATTAACCGATTGAATGAATCCATTGACACTCCTAGATATATATAATGACAAATTAATGTTGTATGCTTCATGGTCAAATTTCTCAAGCCTTGACAATGAAACACACGTCTCTCCTTGAGCAAAACCATGTGAGCACCACATGGACTCTCCCTATATTACAAGCATTTAATTTCAACCTTTTAATTTAATGCAAAAAAACTCCCATAACTCCCATGTGGGAATTCTCTATTTTTATCGATCTAGTGTTATGTAACATAAAAAAAACATTTTTATTCTTTGTGCTTTGTACATAGGCATAAATACATTACGACATGTCTATATTTAGGTATGTTCAAACTTCATTTTCATGAAAATGTCAAGCTAATTGCGCTATATTTTGTTGCTTATATAATCCACCAATCAATTTTTAGTTAAAGAAGATGCATTGGGAGGAAAACATGAGCTGGCAACTGCAGCTAATATCATGTATTCCGAAGACACGAAATGGATCGTTTAGTTGAAAAAAGACTCGTATTTAATTAACTAACTAGCTGATGAGATAATAGGGTTATGCATAATCATTGTGTATTTATCACACTCATTGTACAATTATTATATATGTATTATAATTACACTAAATACATTGTTGTATATGTATTATTCACTTGGTATACATTTAATATACACTAAATATACGTTTGTGCCACTTACGACTACGCGCGTAAATATTGTTTGACTAAAACTGTAAACTTTCTTTTTTATTTTGTATTGCATACATTCTCCACCCTAAACACAATTAAAACAAATATAAACAATAGTGGTATATTTTCTAAATATAAAATACATTTTTTACAAAATTAAAGGGTTCACAACATATATAGATCACTTATATTGTTTGCATTAGGTAGACTGTCTACATCACATTTTTTAAGGTATGGTCCTTCTGCGAATCCTACAAATACAGAATGTTTTATACACTAAACTGTTTTTTTACGAGATATACATCACTTATCATCACCATGTTCTAGGGGGATATTAAGAATTAGATAAATGTTAAGATTCCTCCTAGATTATACAGTGACACTTCAATTTATAAATATTTAGAAAAAGATTTGGCATGTTGGTGTAAATAGGAGAATTGATTCATCCATCATTTGATGCTCAGGGTTTCTTGTCACTATCAATGGGCATCTAAATACACTATTTAACTGTTATTTTGGATTATAATGTGATTTGATTCTTCAGTAGCAACACAATCCAATCATTGCAGGATTTGCTAAACACTCACACAGTAGTGTCCTGTATGTTTATGCTAATTTTCCTGTAACACAACCGAACATCACTTTAATTTTGTGTTAAAAAATACATCGCGGATTCAGAATTTGATGTTTATGGATTTCTATAGTAATCTTAGTTATTGCGGGACAAAACTGTAGCGCCCCCGTTTTTTCCGCAAAAACGGGTTTTCGATGCACGACCTAACAACTCTTTTCGGGTTTTCGAACTTAATTGAAGAGTCGCCACCTAACGAGTTAAGGTGCGTTAGGGCACCTATCTAACCTAATTAAATCTAACTAAGGGTCAACGAACCAGAGATCGGGTAAGGGTTCAAATTACCTCGAGGGGAAGGTGTTAAGCATCCCTCGAGGTCCACAAATGTGGGTCCCGATCGTATCTCATGCAATTTATGTAGGAGTTACGAGTAGCAGTTAAGGTCACTTTATTTGTTATTATTTAAATTAAACATGCTTACTAGGTGATAAAATAAACAATAAACAAACAAATAAAGAGATAAGCGAGAAGACAAAATTAGACAAAAATAGATAAAAGAGAACGGTTTATTATTAGGCTACCCAAACAGTTATAATATCAAAACATATAAAGGGAAAAGGAAAGGGAGACCATGGGAAACTACATACTTTACGGATCAGCACTCGGCTTATTATTCGAAAAGACAAAACCAATGTTTGTCATTTTAAGCCTAACTACCCCTACCCCACCTTCCGCATGCATTACGTCCTAGAAGGTGCCTAGCGTCCCCACTTAACGTCCAAGAGGCGTTGTACTTCTATTAAGGTAGTTTTAGACTTAAATTAAAATATAGGCTCCTAATTAGGCCCTCTAGACACCACGCAAAACAAGTTGGACAAGCAATTAGCACATAAATCTCAAATTGGCCTCTAGATTTTAATTATTAGCATGCTTTCAAACACACATAATTAGTGAAGTTCTCATGCTAAGTGTGTGCACATAAACGGGCAGCATATTAATAATTACTTATTTAGGCAAGGCAGAAGGTACCGCATATGCAGAAAACAATTATTAATTGGTTTTAAAATTATCGCAGCAAAGTGATCACATGTGCAGAAATTTCAGAACAAATTAGATTATTGTTAATTAGCA
>JAJONR010006497.1:0-34174 GCA_029582245.1 Solanum etuberosum
CTTTATAGCCTAGCTTACTCACTAATATTTAGCTATTTTCTAATAGTTGCAATTACCCATATGTCTACATTAGCCTATAATCAATCACATCCCAAGAACCCGTCTCATTATTGTTAATTCGTATTGTTTGTGACTGCTGTTTGTAGTTGAAAATCAAAACCAAAACCCCCATTTGACATTCGTGTCACCCCTTGATTTGCATAATATTTTTACTCGATAATTTTTATTCCTATGACTGATTTGACCGCATTCTTACTTCCCAATTAAATCTGAAACACGTACCGCTCCCTGTGGGATTCGACCCCAACTCATTTAGTTGGGTTTTATACTGATTAACGACCGTTGACGCTTAGAATTGGATGAAGTGTCTTTGAAACGTTATTAATCAGTCAGCTCATCCCAAGAGGTGATGGAGTCCCTCGGTAACTCAGATAACCATTTGGTAGCTTCACCCATCAAAGAGAATGGGAACAACCTGAGACAAACTGATTCTTGTGGTATGTTCTTGAATGAGAACGGACCACAAACGTCCACGAAGTTTCGAATATGCTCATAGGGATCCTCATGAGCCAGCCCTTCATATAATCCTTTCAGTTATAGGAGCTGAAGCATTGTGCTAGTTATGTGGAAAACAATGTTTCCTTCAGCCGGAGGTAGACGAATTGCACCAACACCACCCAATTGAATTGGTCATGTACATCATTCCGATTTCCAATATCGTCTTGGTGGCCCACTTTGCTACCATTACTCCCGTTTACACTCATCTCTTCCTCTGCTCAAAACAAACAACAAAAACACAAACCAAATAAGTCGATTCAACTATAACACAAAAAGAACACAATTCAACTTCAATAATAGAATTTCAAACAACACCATTCCTCGGCAGCGGCGCCATTTTGATTAACGTTTCAAGCACACCTCATCCAATTCTAGGTGTAAACGATCGTTAGTCAGTATTAAACCCAACGAAGAGTTGGGGTCAAACCCACAGAAAGTGGTACGTGTCTAAAATTCAGTTATGAAGTGCAAACGTGGTCTAATCAGTTATAGGAATAAAAATTATCGGAAACATACAAATAAATCTAAAGGGGTGACAAAAAATATCATATGGGGGGTTTTGGATTGTTAACTATCAGCTACAACACAAGCAAAGCAGGGGAAATAACAATATAGAGAGGAATTCTTGGGATGTTATCGATTATAGGCAAATTTCACTATATGGGTAACTGAAATTACTAATAAACAACTAAATATCAATGGGTAGGCTAGACTATAAGGGTGATAATTTTCTCTCGAACAACTACCACGAATCAAGTGATTTCTTTCGAACATCAACAAGCTAAGTAAATAAGAACAGCCCACACCTTAATTTATCCACTCTCTCGAGCTAGATAGGTAGAATCGAGATTAGAATTTACTCTTTCGAGCTAAACCCAAATCAACCCGATAACTACAATCATCAATTGAATGCTTTGATTCTAAAACCTCTTTTCAAGCAAGCCCAGAATTCTAAGTCCGAATTGCATTTGCAACTACAATTCTTAGATTATAACACAGCTAACAATTAAACCCATTTCAATTAAGCATTAAAATCAGGAATTAGCAATACCCATAAGCTAATTCAACCCATAATCACATGATCACACTCCAAGAATTGGAGTTTTAGCTGCACATCATAAAAATAGAGAAACGATTACCAAATACATTCGCCATGATCTGGGTGAAGATTCTCAAGTCTTTACAATGATCCAAATTGAGTAATTTAAAAAACCCAATTGCAATCCTCCAAATTACAATGAAAACTAGAACAAATATCAAAGAAAATTCTAAAACAAAGCTTTAGAATCGGAACTGTCTTCCGACTCAAGTCTGAATACTAATTTTTTTTTCAGAAATCCAATTTATAGTCGCCTGCATTTTGGCCTGACAGTCCACTCGGCGTATTAAGTCGCGCCTCACCGATTGTCCTCTTCCATCACCATTTTGCATGGGCCTTCAGCATTTTAGGTCGTGTAACTTAGGGCGATCCAGTTTGTTGTCGCGGAACTGATCGACGATTCGCCGAATGCCCATTTCTGTCGCCAACTTGGTACTTCCCCAGGGCTGGCATGTTGGAACTTTGGGCACATCTTCTAGCTGGATCTTATGGCTATCATCATGAATATATCATCGAAGCATGGAAACGTGAAACACCGGATGTACCGCAGACAATCCCGGAGGTAAAGCAAGTATGTACGCCACCAACCCAATCCGATCCAAAATCTCATAAGAACCGTTGTTTCTAGGACTTAGCTTCCGTTTCCGTCCGAATCTCATTACTCTTTTCATAGGGGAAACTTTTAGAAAAACCTTCTCACCCTTCATGAACTCCACATCACAGACTTTCTTATCTGCATAGAACTTTTGTCTACTTTGTGTTGTACAAAGTCGTTCTCGTATCAATGCATCTCTAACGCTTGTTAAACCAAATTTGGACCTAATAATTGCGCTTCATCAGGTTCAAACCATCCGACTGGTGATTTACATATGTGACTATATAAAGCTTCATATGGCGCCATCTGTATACTTGATTGGTAGCTATTATTATAAGCAAATTCTTCCAAAGGCAACTGATCATCCCAATGACCACCAAAATCAATCGCACGAGCTCTAAGCATGTCCTCCAAGATCTGAATAACTCGTTCAGACTGTCCGTTAGTTTGGGGATAAAAGGTTGTACACAACTCAACTCATGAACCCAACGACTTCTGAAAGGGTTTACAAAACTCAGCAGTGGACTGTGCACCTCGATATGATATTATTGAAATAGGCACCCCATGAAGCCGAACAATCTCTAAAATGTAAATATCTACTAACTGCTTCGCGGTATGAGTAACCCGTACTAGTATGAAATGAGCAGATTTTGTGAGTCTGTCCACAATCACCCAAACTGAGTCGTGTTTCTTGAAAGTATTCGGCAACCCAACGACAAAATCCATAGTAATCCTCTCCCACTTCCACTCTAGGATAATCAAGTTTTGCATTACTCCACCTGGTTTTTGATGTTCATATTTGACAAGTTGACAATTTAAGCAACTAGTCATATGTTTCAAAATACCAGCCTTCATACATTTCCCCCAGTATAATCCACGCAAATATTGATACATCTTTGTAGCGCCTGGTTGGATGGAGTATCACTGTCATGTCCCGAGCCTACACCCTGGACGTGGCCGACACTCGATAACCATTGCTGGCCCCAAGCGAACCCTTGGTCTGGCTCAACTCTCAGCGGAAGACATACTCAACAACACATGAACTAAAAAGTGAAACTTTACTCAATGTCTCAAAATAGATACTCAGAATATTTAAAATAAAGCATTCACTGGCCAAAAGAGGTAACTCAAGTCTAGAATATTAACAACTGAAAATGAAACAGACTTCTCAACTACTACTGTCTATGAAGCCTCTAACAATACTATGATGGATGTTGGGACAAGAGCCTCGATCATCCTAACAAACTGAAAATGAAAGCAAAGTGTGGAGCCCTTCGAAAAGCAAGGAGGCTCACCAATCAAACTCAGGGACTGCAAGTGGTATCAACAGAGTGCCGCTTGATGACCCTGATCTCCTGTATTTGCATCATGAAATGATGCAGGCCAAATGGCATCAGTACATTGAATGTATGAGCATGTAAGGGGAACCCTGAACATAACATAAAAGCTTGAACTTGGACAGAAGGAAACATACTCACCTCAGCTATATTCAACTCAACCTCAACTCATGGATACTCAACTCAATACAGTATAAAAAACAGCAATAAATATGCAATTTATATAAAGCATCTAAAACAGTAGATAACAACTCAATATATTTAAAAATACAATAATAACTCTTATTTGGGAGATTCTCTAACCGACAAGCATCACTATGAGCTATGTAATGATACAACGTCTCGCCCACGCTGCCAGAACTGTCCTATACCTTGCCGGAATATAAGACATCCTCAACTAAGTGGATCCACTAAGATATGCTTAAAAAGCTATAAAGAATCATCTAAAAAGTATGATCCTTTCTACCCACGTTAGCTACATGGTTTTTGAGGAATTTGAGTTGTTTGAACTCGTCCCCATATCGGTGCTCAATACTACTCCCAATAATATAACTCAGCTCATATGTTTGAAAACATTTCCTCATCCTCAACTTTGAGATTATTACTCAAAAGAGTCTCTTAAAAGAGATTATACTCAAAAAAATCCTCATGAACTCATTTGGAAATCGATGTTTCCTCTCCTTTTAAATGTAAAAACATTTACTCTTGAGAATACTTAGTTCCCATATATTCATTTGGAAAAATGAAACTCAACTCTCCTCATCCTCGTACTCAAGTACTCAAGTCTGAAAACAAGTTTTAAAAGTTTGCAAAAGACTTCTCAAAATGACTCGAAAGAATCTCTCAAACTTGACTCTTAACTCTATCTTGAATTTAAATTATGAATTCAAGAGTTATGATTTATGATATGAAGGATCACGTGATGATTAAATGGGATTTAGAGAGTTGATAATAAGAAACATGCGAAGACACTGACTGGGGAGCAGAGGCGCGACGCTGAGAAGAATTAAATTATTTGGTTGTGAAATAATTTTTGAAATAGTGGAGTTCGCGTTCTCTCTGCGACGCCGAGAGGGAGGAAATTTTCTGGGGACTGGAATTTGAAGCATGTCCATGACGTGGACCTGTGCACTTGTTTTTGCCCGATCTTTTCTTCCTCTCCCAAACTCGATTCAACTCATACCCACTGCAAATTCTAAGGTCAAAACTCTCAAATTCTTATAACCCAGAAAAATTTCAGCGAAACCCACATAAGAACTATCAATTTACTCAACTCATTCGCAAACTCTCGCCTCAAGAACTCAAAACAACATTCCATTACTAATTAAATTCAAGAACCTTTCAAGAACTCAACAATTCAACATCAAGAATGAATTCATCGGTAAAAGATTATGTACTTGGCGTGAGGGCAAACAAACCCAACACTATGGAAGCTTACATACCTTAATTTGGCAAAACAAATCCTCGATTCGCAAGAAATCTTGGCGAACGCTTGATCTCTTCCTTCTTTCCTCCTCTTGAACTCCTCTCAAAACTCTAAGCGTATTTTAGGATTGTGAAAACTGGCCAAAATTAGTTTAGACCCCTAAAATATTAGTAAAAATGTTTAAAGCTGATGGGGTAAGGAAAAGACCAAAATACCCCTCATTAATTTGGGTAAATTTCCTTAACTAGATAGGCTGACTTCAAACGAGAATATCTCCCTCATCCGAACTCGAAATTTAGCAAATTTGGTGGCGTTGGAAAGAGAATTCAAAGATATTTCATTTTATATCTTATGGGCCACCTAACTCATCTTGTATTGAAAGTTATGGTTGTTTGAAGTTGACCTAAAACTCACAACTTAAGCATAACTTGCAAAATTCTCAATTTGGCTCTTTCCAATTTAGTTCTTTCTAAAATTAGCTCTTTCTAATACCGAGGTGTTACAATATCTCCCCCATTAGGAATATTTATCCTCGAATGAGTTCACTCTAAGTAGAACTAAGGGTGGCAACATCTGACACCCAGCTCAAACACCTAACATACAATTTAACACACTCAACATATCAATTTAAAGTGTACCAAGAAAAGAATTAGTACCTTGATTTGGAATTTCTCTGGAGTCAAAGAGATGTGGGTATCTCTTCTTCATATCCTCCTCAGCCTCCCAAGTAGCTTCCTCAATAAACTGATTCCTCCATAAGACCTTGACTAATGCAACCTCCTTGGTTCTCAACTTGCGAACCTGACGATCAAGTATCTAGACGGGAATCTCCTTATAAGATAGGCTGTCCTTAATACCAATATTTTCAGTCGGTATAATAAGTGAAGGATCGCCCATACACTTCTTCAACATAGAAATGTGGAATACCAGATGAACTGCTGCTAACTCTGACGGTAGATCCAACAGATAAGCTACATTGCCAATCCTCTTGGATATCATGTAAGGATTAATATACCGGGGACTGGGCTTCCCCTTCTTGCCAAACCTCATAACACCCTTCATGGGTGAAACCTTCAAATAAACCCAATTGTCCACCTCAAACTCCAAGTCTCTTCTCCTAACACCGGTATAGGATTTCTGACGACTTTGTGCTGTTTTCAACCTTTCTTGAATGATATTCACTTTCTCCATAGCCTGATGAACCAAGTCTGGTCCTATCAACCCAGCTTCACCAACCTCAAACCATCAAATAGGAGATCTTCATCTTCTCCCATAAAGAGCCTCATAAGGAGCCATCTGGATGCTAGAGTGATAACTGTTGTTGTAAGCAAACTCAACGAGAGGTAAGTGATCATCCCAATTACCCTTGAAATCGATCATACACGCCCTCAACATATCCTATAAAGTCTGAATCGTACGGTCTTCTTGACCATCAGTCTAAGGATGAAAAGCAGTACTCAAATTTACCTTGAAACCCAAACCAAATTTGAAAGATTTTCAAAATTGTGCAGTGAATTGCGCACCTTTGTCTGAAATGATGGACACCAAAACTCCATGAAGTCTGACTACCTCTTGAATATATAATCTGGCATAATTTTCTGCTGAATAGGTAGTCTTTACCGATAAGAAATGGGTTGATTTAGTAATTCGATCTACAATCCCCCAAATCGAATCATGCTACCTCCGAGACCGCGGTAAACCAGTAATAAAATCCATATTGTTCATCTCCCACTTCCATTCTGAAAGATCTATATTTTGAGCCATACCATCGGGCCTCTGGTGCTCTACCTTGACTTGTTGGAAATTCAGGCATTTAGCAACGAACTCTGCAATACACCTCTTCATACTACTCCACCAATAGACTTCTTTCAAGTCACGATACATCTTTGTGGAACCCAGATGGATAGAGTATCTGGAGCTATGGGCTTCCTCCATGATCCTCTCTTGGAGTTCATCTACCTTTGGTACACACAATCTACCTTGATACCTCAATATACCATCTCCTTTTTGTTCAAAATCCATCACTTTTTGCTTATGAACATTTGCCTTCAATTCAAGCAGAATAGGGTCTTGGTCTTGTTTCTTTTTTACTTCAGACACTAGTGATGATTCAGCCCCATTCATCACCACCACTCCACCTTCATTGGAATCCATTAACCGAACTCCCAATCGTGCAAGTTTGTGCACATCTATGGCTAATTATTTCTTGTCTCCCTCAACATGGGCGGTACTACCCATAGACAACCTGCTCAAAGCATCAACAAAAATGTTAGCCTTACCTGGGTGATATAGAATACTCATGTGATAATCCTTGAGTAACTCCAACCACCCCCTCTGTCTAAGATTAAGCTATTTCTGACTGAATACATACTGAAGACTCTTGTGATAGGTGAACATATCTATAAGAACACCATAAAGATAGTGACGCCATATTTTCAAAGCGAACACTACAGCAGCCAACTCTAGATCATGGGTTGGGTAATTCTTCTTGTGAATCTTAAGTTGTCTGGAGGGATAAGCTATAACCTTGCCATTCTGCATTAATACACAACCCAGTCCAACTCTGGACGCATCACAATACACAACAAAGCCTTTTCTACCTTCTGGTAAGGTCAACACTACGCAGTAGTCAACCTAGTTTTCAATTTCTGAAAGCTTTTCTCTCAAGCTTTAGACCATTGAAACTTTGCTGTCTTCTGAGTCAACTTAGTCAACGGGGATGAAATAGATGAGAACCCCTTGACAAACCTCCTATAATAACCATCCAATCCCAAGAAACTCTTAATATCAGTTAGAGATGTGGGTCTAGGCCAGTTCTGCACTGCCTCAAATTTCTGAGTGTCAACTCGAATCCCATCACCAGAAACAATCTGGCCTAAGAATGCCACAGACTCAAGCCAAAATTCTCACTTGGAAAATTTAGAATACAACTGCTTATCCTTGAGAGTTTGGAGAACTACTCTGAGATGACTAGCATGATCCTCCTCATTCCTCGAATAAATTAGAATGTCATTGATAAACATGATAACAAACATATCAAGATAAGGCTTAAACACTTTGTTCATAAGGTCCATGAACGTTGCAGGAGCACTAAGTCAAACAAAACGACATAACAAGAAACTCATTATGACCATAACGGGTCCTGAATGCTGTCTTTGGAATATCACTCTCTTTCACCCTTAGCTGATGAGAGCTTGATCTGAGGTCTATCTTAGAAAAGCCAGTGGCACCCTGAAGTTGATCAAATAGATCATCAATTCTCGGAAGGGGATACTTATTCTTTATAGTAACCTTGTTCAATTGGTGGTAATCAATACACATCCTAAGTGAACCATCTTTCTTCCTCACAAATAAGATCGGAGCGTCCCAAGGTGAGACACTTGGTCGAATAAAACCTTTATCAAGAAGATATTTCAACTGCGCTTTTAACTCTTTCAAGTCAGCTGGAGCCATTCTATATGGCAGAATAGAGATAGGACGAGTATCAGGAAGAATATCTATATCGAAGTCTATTTCTCTCTCAAGAGGATCTCCGGGAAGATAATCTGGAAAGACCTCTAGAAACTCACTCACAACTGGAACTAACTGAATATGTGGTGTCTTAATACTAGAGTCATTAACTCGGACTAAGTGATAGATGCACCCCTTGGAAACTAACTTTCTCGCCTTAAGGTACGAAATAAAACGACCCTTAGGCACTGCTGAACTACTCCACTCAAAAATTGGCTCATTAGGAAACTGGAACTTAACTACTCGAGTTCTACAATCAATTGAGGCATAACAAGCATGAAGCCAATCCATACCTAAAATAACATCAAAGTCCACCATGTCTAGCTCGACTAAGTCAACCATGATGTCCTTGTGATTGACAGAAATGGTACAATCACGATAAACTCTCTTAGCTAGAATAGACTTACCAACATGTTTGGAAACACTGAAGGGCTCAAGAAGTTGTTCGGGAATAATGTCAAACCTCATAGCAACATAAGGAGTCACAAGAGATAGACTCGCACCTGGATCAAGTAATGCATATGCATCAAAATTAAAGACTTTGATCATACCAGTTACAACATCTGGTGAATTCTTTTGTTCTTGACGACTGGTGATAGCATACAGATGATTTTCTCCTCCGCCTGTCCCTGAAGTAGCTCCTCTAGGTGCAGCTTTGTTTGGCGGAGCCACTGAAGAAGATTGGGCTCTATTTCCCCCATTACCACTACTCTGCCTATTCTTAGAGCACTCTCTCATGAAGTGGTCATTCTGACCACACTTGAAGCAACCAATAGAGTCATCACGACACGCTCCTGGGTGGTTCCTACCACACTTAGCACATGCTGGAGTCCAATTACCTCCTTGTGCCATACTACCTTAAGATTGTGCAGGTTTAGCTCTGAAGTTCTGAGAATTCTAATTCTTGAACTCACCTTTGTTTCTTGGTGTAGGTGCAATAGCAGATGATTGAGCAGGTCCATTTGGCTTTTGTTGAAAAGATGACCGGTTCGCATTACTCTTCTGCTGCCCGGACTCATTTCATGTTGTCTTAGTCTTCTTGTTTCGGAACTCATATATATATCTAAGCTTATATTCCTCAACCTGTTGCACATGGATCATCATCCTTGCTATGTCCATGTCCCCTATCAACATCGCAACCTTACCCTCTTTGCTCGATAGATGAGATAACCCGGAAACAAAAAAGCTCATCTTGCTCCTCATATCAGCAACCATTTCTAGAGCATAACGGGACAGTTTAGTGAACTTGAGGTTGTACTCATGCATACTTATGGATTCCTGCTTAAGAGTGAGGAATTCCCTTACCTTTGCCTCTCTCAGTTCATGGGGAAAGAAACGCCCCATGAAGGCCTCTTCGAACATAGCCCAACTCATAATTGGTGCACCCTCCGCTCAACTCTTCTTCTATTGGTCGTACCAAACTCTAGCAACACCCTTCAGTTGGTATGCAACTAGTTCCACACGCTTAGCGGCTGCAACATGCATTACCTCAAATACTTTCTTCAACTCCTCCACAAAGTTTTCTGGATCCTCAGTAACGCTTGAACTGGTAAAGTCTGGAGGATTCATCCTTAAGAACTCACGGATTCTGGATGTATAAGCTACATCTTGTCGATTCCCTCTTTGTTCCCCAGCTTGGTTGGTCACAACTTGACTCAACATCCGGATATCATCCTGGAACTCAGCATTAGTGACCTCTCCTTGGGGTTGCACTTCTGGTGCATTGGGAACCCCATGATCTGGGGATCAACATTCCTCCTAGAAGGACGACCTCAAACAGCTCTTCGTGGAGGCATGATCTGAAAGATACGCGCAAGCATGAATTAGAAAGAAACTTTATATAGTTAAATTTTATCGCACGAAAAGAGTATGAAAGAAGTGAGATAGTTCCTAAATGTTCTAGCCTTCAAATTATAGATGTGGCGCGCTTCAAACTGATAACTAGGACTCTACAGACACGGCTTTATAGACACCCTAGGAGACTTGAACTCTGGGCTTTGATACCAAGTTTTTCACTTTCCGAGACTACACCCTGGACATGGCTGGCACTCGAGAACCATTGCTAGCCCCAAGCGAACCCTTGGCCTGGCTCAACTCTCAGCGGAAGACTTACTCAACAACACATGAACTAAAAAGTGAAACTTTACTCAATGTCTCAAAATATATACTCAGAATATTTAAAATAAAACATTCACTGACCAAAAGAGGTAACTCAATTCTAGAACATTAACAACTGAAAATGAAACAGACTTCTCAACTAATACTGTCTATGAAGCCTCTAACAATACTATGATGGATTTCGGGACAAGACCCCTGATCAACCTAACAAACTGAAAATGAAAGCAAGGCGTGGAGCCCTCTGAAATGCAAGGAGGCTCACCATTCAAACTCTGGGACTGCAAGTGGTATCGATGGAGCAACGGTTGATGACCCTGATCTCCTGTATCTGCAACATGAAACGATGCAGGACAAATGGCATCATTACATTGAATGTACGAGAATGTAAGGGTAACACTGAACATAACATAAAAGCTTGAACTTAGACAGAAGGAAACATACTCACCTCAACTCTACTCAACTCAACCTCAACTCATGGATACTCAACTCAATACAGTAAAAAAAAAACAACAATAAACATGCATTTTATATAAAGCATTTAAAACAGTAGATAACAACTCAATGTATTTAAAAATACAATAATAACTCTTATTTGGGAGATTCTGTAACCGACAACCATCACTATGAGCTATGTGATGATACAACGTCTCGCCCACGCTGTCAGAACTGTCCTATACCTTGGCGGAGTATAAGACATCCTCAACTAAGTGGATCCACTAAGCTATGCTTAAAAAGCAACAGGGAATCATCTAAAAAGTATAACCCTTTTTACCCACGTTGGCTACATGATTTATGAAGACTTTGAGTTCTATGAACTCGTCCCCATGTCGGTGTTCAATACTTCTCCCTATACTATAACTCAGCTAATATGTTTAAAAACATTTCCTCATCCTCAACTTTGAGATTATTACTCAAAAGATTCTCTTAAAAGAGATTATACTCAAAAACTCCTCATGAACTCATTTGGAAATCGATGATTTCTCTCATTTCAAATGTAAAAACATTTACTCTTGGGAATACATAGTTCCCATATATTCATTTGTAAAAATGAAACTCAACTCTCCTCATCCTCATACTCAAGTACTCAAGTCTTAAAACAAGTTTTAAAAGTTTGCAAAAGACTTCTCAAAATGACTCGAAAGACTCTCTCACACTTGACTCTTAACTCTATCTTAAATTTGAATTATGAAATTCAAGAGTTATGATTTATGATATGAAGGATCTCGTGATGAATAAATGGGATTTAGAGAGTTGATAAGAAGAAACATGCGAAGACACTCACTTTGGAGTAAAGGCGCGACACGGAGAAGAATTAAATTATTTGGTCGCGAGATAATTTTTTAAACAGTGGAGTCTGCATTCTCTCTGCGACGCGGAGAGGGGGAAATTCTATGGGGACTGGAATTTGAAGCATGTCCGCGATGCGGACCTGGGCGCTTGTTTTTGCCTGATCTTTTCTTCCTCTCCCAAACTCAATTCAACTCATACCCACTGTAAATTATAAGGTCAAAAATCTCGAATTCTTATAACCCAAAACAATCTCAGTGAAACCCACACAAGAACTATCAATTTACTCAACTCATTCGCAAACCCTCGCCTCAAGAACTCAAAACAACATTCCATTACTAATTAAATTCAAGAACCTTTCAAGAACTCAACAATTCAACATCAATAATGAATTCATGGGTAAAGGATTACATACTTGGCGTGAGGGAGAACAAACCCAACACTATGGAAGCTTACATACGTTAATTTGGCGAAACAAATCCTCGATTCGCAAGAAATCTTGGTGAACGCTTGATCTCTTACTTGTTTCCTCCTCTTGAACTCCTCTTAAAACCCTAAGCGTATTTTAGGATTGTAAAAACTGACCCAAATCAGTTTAGACCCCTAAAATATTACTAAAAATATTTAAAGCTGATAGGGTAAGGAAAAGACCAAAATACCCCTCATTAATTCGGGTAAATTTCATTAACTGGACAGGCTGACTTCAAATGGGCATATCTCCCTCATCCAAACTCAAAATTTAGTAAACTTGGTGGCGTTGGAAAGAGGATTCAAAGATCTTTAATTTGATATCTTATGGGCCACCTAACTCATCCTGTACTGAAAGTTATGGCCATTTGAAGTTGACCAAAAACTTAAAACTGAAGAATAACTTGCAAAATTCTCAATTTGGCTCTTTCCAATTTAGTTCTTTCTAAAATTATCTCTTTCGAATACCGAGGTGTTACAATGACGAGCGATTTTCCTCTTCCAATATTAGTTGTTTCACATCACCCACTATAGGAATACACAATCTACCATGTCGACGTAGAACTCCCTCGCCATCAATAGAGAATGAATTCACACCCCCATTCTGCCCTCGATCTCGTAGTCTAGCAAGTTGGGGATCGTCATATTGGCAAGTCTTGGCTTCTCTAACTAAGGATGACTGCACCACCATTCATGCAAGCAACCTACCAGGCAATGTATGATCAATTTGAACTCCCTGATTGGCTAAAGCCTGAATATCCATAGCCATAGGTCACCTTTCAGCAACAATATAGGCCAAGCTACCCATAGACTTTCTACTCAAGGCATCTGTCACCGCATTCGCCTTTCCAGGATGATACAAAATAGTAAGATCATAATCTTTAAGTAGCTCCAACCACTGTTGTTGCCTCAAATTCAGATCTCTTTGCTTGAATATGTATTGTAAACTCTTGTGATCAGTATAGATTTCACACGGCTCACCATAAAGATAGTGACGCCAAATGTTGAGTGCAAATATGATTGCGGCCAATTCTAAGTCATGCGTTGGATAATTCTTCTCATGAATCTTTAGATATCGAGAAGCATATGTCACCACTTTACCATTTTGCATTAAGACACAACCCAAACCGATTCTAGACGCATCACAATAAATGGTAAAACCACCCTCCGATGTAGGTAAGGTTGAAACCAGAGCCGTAGTCAATGCAATCTTTAATTTTTGAAAACCTTATTCACATCCATCTGACCATTGAAAGAACATACCTTTTTGAGTTAAATATTTCAATGAAGCGTCTATCTTTGAGAAACCCTCTTCAAACCGTCTATAATATCCAACGAGTCCCAAGAAACTACGTATTTCTGTATGAGTATTAGGTCGAGTCCAATCACAAACTGCTTCTATCTTCTTTGGATCAACTTGGATTCCATCTCGTGACACCACATGTCCTAAAATTAAAACTCTGCTAAACCAGAACTCACATTTTGAGAACTTGGCATTAAGCTTTCGGTCTCTAAGTGTCTGCAATTCAACTCTCAAGTGGTATTCATGTTCGGCCTCACCCCGTGAGTAGACCAAAATATCATCAATGAACACAATGACAAAAAGGTCTAAGTATGGCTTAAATACTCTGTTCATGAGGTCCTAAATGTTGTGGGTGATTAGTTAGTCCGAAAGACATCACAAAAAATTCAAAGTGCCCATATTTGGTCTGAAAGGCTGTCTTGGAGATATCTTCGGTCTTAACTCTCAACTGGTGGTAACCTGATCTCAAGTCAATTTTGGAAAAATGAGTAGCACCCTATAGCTGATCAAATAGATCAGCAATACCAGGCAATGGGTATTTATTCTTGACTGTTACCTTATTCAGCTACATGTAGTTGATACACATTCTCATCGAGCCATCTTTCTTTTTCACAAATAATACAGGTGCACCCCAAGGCGATACACTAGGCTTGATGAACCCATTATCAAGTAGCTCTTGGAGTTGAACCTTCAATTCCTTCAACTCAGCTGGAGCCATACGATATGGAGGAATAGAGATAGTTTGAGTCCCTGGCACTTAATCAATGTTGAACTCAATTTCCCTCATCGGAGGTAACCCAGGTAAGTCTTCTGGAAACACGTCAGAGAATTCATGAACAATTGGGACACTGTCAATAGTAACATCCTCCCATCAAGTATCATGAACAGTAGCAATAAAAGCGAAGCACCCATGATTGATCATTCGTCAGGCCTTTACATAAGATATTATGTTTCCCTACGTTAGAGGAGTCATGCCTTTCCACACTACATGTGGTTCTCCAGGAAAATCAAAACGTACCAACTTAGCATGACAATCAACTAAAGCATAACATGATGCTAACCAATCCATGCCCATAATCACATCAAAGTTGGACATCGTCAACTCTAGTAGAGCAACTACTGTGTCCTTACCCTGAACAGATATAACACACCACTGATAAAGTCTCCCCCACTAGGGTCATAACCATATATGGCACAATCAAATTCTCAATTCTCCGTTCTAAAAATATAGCAAACGATGGAGATACATACGAATACGTAGAGACAGGATCAATAAGAGCATATGCCTTATGAGAATTGATAGTGATAATACATGTGACTATTGCATTAGGTGCCTCGATATCCTGTCTGGCCATAGCAAATAATCCCGGTGGTCCACCTGTTCCCTAAGCGACATGTGCACCATGTCGACCTTGTCCTCGAGCACCTTGTGGAGCGGCCCAGCTGGCTGAATCTGAGCTTGTGCACCAGCAACATTCCTCTGCACCTATGAAGTAGCTTGAACAGTACCAGACTCTCCCTTAGGAAAAAATTTAGCAATATGTCCTCTTTCACCACAAGTATAACAAGGACCACTAATACCAAAACAACGACCACTATGATTTCAACCACAAGTGGAACACCTCGGATGTTGTCTGGACTGGAAGGAACTACTACCCTTCCTCTGCATTTGTTGTTGACCCTGTCTAGCCAGATGATCACTCCTAGAAGGCTGCACCACCGACTCTGATTGAGTAGGCCTGGACTGCCCACGATGAGTATCACTCTTTCCCCTAGATGGATAAAGCCTCATGCATTACATGCCTTTTTTTGCTTTCACGCTCAACTTTCTCCATTTCTAACTAGGACTCACAACGAAGAGCAGTGTCAAACATATCTGAATAGGTACCATTTCGCACATCCCGTATCACAAGACCACGATAATGATACTCTAGTCCATCCACAAATCGTCTCACCTTCTCCCTCGGATCTGCAACTAAAAATGGGACATACCTGGACAACTCAATGAATTTGGCCTCATACTCTGTAACTGTAATAGTGCCCTGACGCAAGTTATGGAACTGACGTATCATATCATCTTGTTTGCTCAATGGAATGAACCTGTCCTTAAACATTGCTGATAACTCTAACCAAGTTATCGGCGGTAACCCTTATTGTCTCCTTCTTTGAATGGAAGTCCACCATGCCTCTCGAGACCTTGAGAATAGGCAAGTGGTAAATTCCACACCACGAGTCTCCTTCAACCCCAATGTAGTAAGTATTTTTTTCACAATGATCAATGAAATTCTGAGGCTCAATAGAGGTTGGTCGCATCAAACTCTAGTGGCTTAAGATCCATGAAATTCTTAAGATCCTTGGGTTTCCCTGTTGCTGCAACTGAATAAGAACCTGATTGAGGATCCAAAAGAGGTGTCTGAGTAGCTACAACATTAGGCTGAACTTGTTCTTGCGTTTGTGGAGTAGTCTGGGGCACTTGAATTCCATCCTGATTAGGCACCAATGCCTCTAATAAATTCAATAATCTCAATACGACATCAACAAGCAAAGCAATAGTAGGCACAACAGGTGGCCTTGTTGATGGAGCATCCCAAACAACATGTTCCTGCACTCGCTCCTTTGGAACAACTCGGGGTTGATCCCTATTCACATCTTAAGAGAGTGAAGTGGCATTTGCCATAGTCTGAGCTCTAGTAGGATGAGACCTTCCATGACTGCCACTGGGTTGATACCAAGTCATGCACTATGTCCAACAGATGCATTAGATCGAACAACAGAGGAAGAGCCACGTTTCGTAGCCATCTCCAAAATAATATTCAACGGTTAGACTTGATTTAACTCAACGCACGATCAAGGAATGAAAAAGAGAAAACATCCTAAATGTCCAGTAGCCTCAAGGTCATAAGTATGGGCGCCTACATACCCATGAACAATACTCTACCAAACACTGCTCCATGACCCGGGACTTAAAGCCTAGGCTCTGATACCAACTTTGTCACATCCTTAAACACCCCTAGATGTGACTGGCACCCGCTCACACCACCTGTCGGGCATACCAAATATTCATACACTTACCAAATTATTTAGGCACAAAGATATGACATGTGCAACTCTAAAACTCATCAATACTCATCAAAACGAAATCACTATCCAACCAAAATCGTATATCGATTTATGGAAAAAAAAACATCACTTAACTAATATGTCTCTAGCCCAAATCACACAATAAGACCATGGAGCATCTATTAGAGTTACATGAGTTCAACTGTCGGGTATGCAAACCCCAATAAAAGAAGTCATAACTATAATTAGATAAAGATGAAACATTATCCTCCATAAACAATGCGAAGGCTCACCTCAACAACAGAATCCACGTGAAAGAACTCGTCAGACACTAGTTTCACCCTCTGCAATAGTATATGCATAGACATGCAAGTAAAGAGTGAGATATATGTAAATATAACCCTGTAAGATCCTCGACCCGCTACCTTAATACCCCCGGAACAAGTGTTACAAAATACATCTATACCACAAACATGTAATGATATGTGCAAGAATGTATTTCAAAATATAATGATCAATAAGTCCAACCAATTGTTCAAACAGGACACTAAATGTCTCAAACTGAATCCACACTCAAGGCTTGTCATAAACGAAAATTATCCCCGCACCGCCAACAAGTCCACGATAGCATATATAATGCCATAAAGTATACTACGATAACAATTGCAAGGCCCCTAACATATTACGGCAGCATATGTATTCCCCGAACATATTACGACAGCTTTGTATACTCCTAGTAACTATATCACGATAATGAGGAAGGATATCCAATATCACGCCACATATAACTTATAAAAGAATATTTAGTATTCTGTCAAGCACATGCTTGTCCCAACACATGGACCAGACAGATAAAATACATTTACAAAGTAGGTTTGAAAAGAAAGTACTAAAGCATAAACTCTCACTTACCTCGCTAATGACATGATCCACAACTTCGCACATGTAGAACACCCACCAAACATCCCCCAATAACCTCAATCTATGCAAAAACATTGATCAACGATATTAATTATGCTATTCATGGCGAAGTCTCAATATTCGTAACTTTAAAGTTTAGCGTTACACCTTAATATCTCACCCTTAAACCATGGATTTAGGATAAAAGAATATCTCTCACTACAAAAGAAACCCAAATTAGCAACAAAAAAATTCGTTGGTAAATTGATCAAATTGGTTGGCAAATTGAGTTACCAACCAAATACCAATTGATATTAATATTTGCTAAAAGGCTCGTTGGTAAATATTACCAACCAATTTTAATTTGTTGGTAAAATTAACAACCAAAAATCAGTTGGTAAACAGCCAAAGATGTTGTTGGCAATTTTTGAAACTTGGCCCTGAAATTTCTGTTGGTAAATTTAGTAACCAATTTTTTGTTAGTATATCGTTAGTACCTTTACTAACGAATAGAAAAGGAATTGCTAAATTTTGTTCTTCCTTATTAAATTCCGTTGGTAATACATTGGTAATTATACTAACGAATAAGAATTATTGTTGGTATTTTGTTAGCAATTGTACTAATGGATAATAATTTGGTTAGCAAGTCCGATAGTAAATTTTTCAAGATACATTGGTAAATGGTTGGCAATTTTAGTTACAAAAAATTTATGTTGGTAATTTACCAATGAATTTTAAATACGTTAGCAAGTATGGTTATTTGATTTTCTAGGAAAATTACTAATTGATTGTTAATTTGTTGGTAATATATCATTAGAGCTCAATGTTTGATTAGTAATTGATTGACAATCTGTTCAAAATATTGCTAAATGAATGATTATTCTATAGTAAAATATTTATTTATAGCATTTAACAATATAAGAGCACTAATATAAATCCTAAACTATTATTATCAATTTTATAAACCATAATTTGAATAAAACAATGCAAAATCTATGATAAAGAATTAAATTAATTTAAATATTACCCCTATCAATATTTGATGATGTGTTTCTAAGCTTATGTAGTGTACAAGTCGACAATGCAGCCAGCTGACAAAATTGTCTTGAAGAATCTTATCTACTTGTTTGTGCACCTATTGCTGCATTTCACGTCTCATTGTTTCTCACATGTCATACTTCCTCTCTTGTAAATGGGTATACAATACATTCTTTCACCCGAGCATCCAAATCAGGATTTTGAAGCCGAAAAGATGAAGCGAATAATGCATCACAATTCCCTTAGAAAGTTGTCAGAGAAACAAGGTCGTAAGTGTTAACTCTACCCAGTTCATCCAAGTAAGTTTGTGAAAAAAAAACTTGTTGGAGGCTCAATGAATTACTTTTCAGGCTAACATGCAGATATGATCTTAGACTCTACAGTATTGCGCTATGAAATCATGAAGAAATAGTCAGAGAAAACACAGGTGATATATAGTATTTAGCATCAGCCACGTGAGTTCATGACTTTTCTCAAGAAAATTTAATGTTAAAACATACTCCTATCTATCACACAACAACCCTTATAAAGACTGAGCAAAAATCTAGATGCAATATAATAGCTACTTTACAAGCATTCTGTTCTAATAGTTCATGGTGATAAATTTCTTAAAGGCCTAACTCATCGATGACCCCCTAAAGTAGACACTAATTTTCACTTAGATACTCCAACTAGACTTTGTTCATTTTAGACACCTCATGTCATGCCCCGTTGTGTCATTTTGACACTTTTTACTGACATGACATAGTGAGTGTGATACACTCCTTACCAGCGCGTGGAGAGCTTATATAACCTATTTTTATTTTATATTTTTCTTTTTCTTCCCCATTTTTAGCCACCATTTTCTAAAGCTTAAACTCCTTCCATGGAGAAATAGATCTGATGGTGCTACAACACCAAGAGATTTCAAGCTTAAACAACTTTTCTTATTTTGTTGCCATTCTTCCTCCTCGAAATGTTTTGAAAAAAATCGACGTATTTTTTAAAAAAAAAAGTTCTAAGAAATTCTTTTAATATGGAACTCTTTGTTTAGATTTGAAGAATTTAATTTTATTTGAAGTTATAAGTAAGACGAATTAGTTTTTGATTGTGCTTTTATAAAATAATTTTTTTTCAAATAGTTAAATTACTATGAAAGTATTTTGAAGAAAGACAATCGGGATTGGGGAGAAGTTGGGGTTCGGGGGTGGGAGGTGGTGGAGAAGATGATTTGACTGTGGGAGGGGTAGGGGGTAGGGGGTAGGGGGTTGTGGACTGTGGAGAAGACAATCTGATGGGGGAGGGGTTGAGGATCGGGGGTGGGTGTGGTGTAGAAGACAACATAGGATAGGCGGTTTAAAAAAAATATTTGGATAAAAATTGACACGTGTCATTAAGTCATTGGCCTCTTTTTTTCTACTCCAAATTCATCATTTAAAAATTAGTTTCAATATATATGCCACATGTCTTTGTTTAATTCATCCTTTTGACATGTCATCAGCGAGTGTGTTACACACACCTTACACATTTGGCTCATTATCCAAAAAGTATCAAAATGACACACCAAAACATGACATGAGGTGTTTAAAATGAACAAAGTCTAGTTGAGGTGTCTAAGTGAAAGTTAGTGCCAACTTTAGGGGGCCACCGATGGGTTAGGCCTTTCTTAAAAGCTACATGCAATATAATAGCTACTTTACAAGCATTCTGTTTTAATAGTTCACGGTGATAAATTTCTTCAAACTCTTAAGGTGTTCTTTTGGTATCGCAATTTGTATCCAGACTAATGATTAAGTGGTAAACTTTTGTAATATTCAGTATCATCGAAGTGCAGGAATACAAGTAATACTTACTTGAGTCTTTGTAGTAGTCATTCAAAGAAGACCACAATTCTCGTAGTTCTATAAAGTTTCAGCTTTGAACATTTAAACTCAAACTTAACTTAAGAAGTAATTAGCTAATTCGCTTAGAAATATATATTTAAAAAATTAGACAAAATATGGCCAAGTACTAGATCCTTCTCCAGATCGACTAAACTATGAAAGGCTATGTTGCTCGAACTCTTTAAAATTGTTGATGCATCTATGTTGGATTCTCCTGAATGCACTTATTTTAGAGTATCTGACATGCATGCATCGACATTTGTAAGGAGCCTGAACAAAGTGGACGAATGATACTACTAAGTCTCACAATGAAGGCATTTGAATTATATCCAATAACACAACTTATCTTATATCATTTTTTTGTGAATGAATAATATTAAATGAGCAAGTGTTGTATTTACAACATTACACATTAGTATTTGGCCTCAAACATGACCAAAAGGAATAAGATTTTCTAGGTAACAATATCTATTAAATTTAAACTACTTCCATAGAATATGATAAAAAAAAAGTATCTAAGACTAATTTATAGTGTTAGTCTAGCAAGTAAAATTGTATGTGCTTAAGAGATTACTCAGATCTCTACCATAATGTCATGTATTCACTTTCATCATATTGGTGAAGTTTGATAGGAAAATAGCATACACCATACAACTATGATTTAGTAAGCAAGTAAAAGTACTTGTACTATTGAAGAACCTAACGTCGATTAATTTATAGTGTAATTAGTCTAACATGGTAGATTGAAACTACTAATAGATAAATTCTATATCTCTACCCTAATATTATATATCTAACATTTTCACTGTACAACTATATTTTGACAGGAAGAACACATACATTTGTTTTCACTGTACAACTATATTTTGACAGGAAGAACACATACATTTGTAAAACTGTGTCATTGATGGACCAGTAAATTAAACTAGTACGGGTGGAAAACTATAATAAATAACCAAAATCTATTTTAATTATGTCCAGTTAGTTTTGGACCAAGCATGTTCATTTTTTCAAACAATAAGGATGTACTTAATGCTAGGGGTAAACATGAGAATGATTTAAGCAAGAACCTTAACACAAATCTAAGAAGATAACTTTTGAATACTTGAAGGCACTTACATATGTGCTCTTAAACTTCTCGCCCACGAACTCATCATTCGCCTTTATACGTGTCTTCTTCAAAAGCTCGTGTGGATAAGGTGGCCGTCCGTCCTAGTTCCTTAGCCTAAAATTGAATTGCATCTACCACAATTAAACATAAGGAATATCTTTGAAAAATATTATAACTTGAAACAATAAAGATGAATATACTAGCTAGTTGTCTTGCGTGCACCGATGAGAGCAGGAGCCTCATGTATGGGCCTAGACCCTTCGCCATATTTCTTACTTAAATAATTTCTTCAACATTGTGCAGATTTGGCCTTACAAGCTTATGTCTTCTAGTTATCTAGGCTTTCAGCTCTCTTAAATAGATGTGGGGATACATTCACAGTTAGTTTCTCTTAAACAATTTCTAAATGATGTTTTCTTAATCTACGATGTAACAGCAGTAGCTTTCGCTCTAAACTATTTCCAACTGTGATGTTTTCTAAATCACCTTTTATTGCACAGTATAATACAATTGAAAGTTAAAAATTTTTTGCACAGTCCTATCATTTTTAAACAGAATTAAGTACTTTCCGTAAATTTCATAAGTTACATACTTTATGTAAATTCCATAACCTTGAATGATGCGGCTTAATCTACTTGCTTTTTAAAGAAAGTCTTTTATGAATTATAACATAATTATATTATTAGTTAGATAAAGATATATTCGAAGAGATAGTTACCTAAAAAGAGTGAAGGATAAAGAGAAATACAGTGAAAAGAAAAAGGTCGAAAATTCCTCTATTTTAGGAAAAAGGAACAGACTTTGTTTTGTAAACAAGGAACAGAGGGGCAAACAAACACAAGAAACTCATCAACTATAGACTATATAAGCAGGAGTATATTTTATCCAAACAACACAACATATCAACAGATCTATAATGTACTGTACGAATCAAACAAACTAGTGAAAAGTAAAATTGATATAGAATATTTACCACTTAGCCGAATAGATTGTGGAATTGAAAATTCAAGAAGCATAGATAGATTGTGGAATTGAAAATTCAAGAGGCACAGATAGATTGTGGGAGATTATCATCCGATTGGAAAACAATGAAAAGGATATTCAAGAAGTACTAATAGTATTATCGTGGGTAAAAGAAACTGAAATAATGGCGCGATAGTTAATTGAGGTCGAGGGTTTTGGCGGCATAGGTTCTAATTTTTTTTCCTTTTTATCCTTGGACATTTTCCAATTTAAATGAATTCTTCTGTTTTATATTTGGAATATTTTTGCAATTTTTCATTTTAGATTCTTATATTATATTATTTATTAGTAACTAGACACATAACTTATACATGTGTCCTTTGTTATTAAATTATTATAGAAATAGTAAAATCTTAATCATTTGTACAAAATAATAAAATCAGCCAACTCTCAAACATCGAAAAGATCCTCAGGATTCGTTCGGAACCCCGTACATATAAATTATATATGTAAATCAATTATACTCGACGTTCTAGACTCAATGGGACAGTCAAAACACAAATCTGAGATCTTCTCGATCCGACATCCGTGAAAATCACAAAAAAGTAACTCAGGCCTAAAAATGCTAAAACAAGCTCGGAACCTCTCAAAAATCAACCAAAACCACTATTGGGCCTAAAATCATCCCCCGAATCCAACGAAACTCTCAGAATTCTGATCCGAGTATCTGAATCCCGAATGTTGACCAAAGTCAATCGAAGGCTAAAATTTCACCATTTCACAACTTAGGACCTCAAATCCTCAAAAAGACTTGGAAACTAAAAATGAAACTCTCACAGATCAGATTTCACATTTCGAAACTGATGGAGTAAATGAAATTCCATTATGATACTCGAAAATCCAAAAGACACCGAAAACCACTGTCTTAACAACTTAGCCTTTCCAACTCAAAACTTACCCAATTCTCAACTTTTAACTCAATGTTTTCAAAACCAACTTTTAACTATAGAAAACTCGAAGTCACTATTGGGGGGGGAGGGGGGATGGTAATTTTCATGAAAAAACAAAAAAGGACCGACTAGGTCATTACAATTTATTCCTTACTTGATCCAAGTACGAGTTTGTCTTTTGTGACTCCTTATGTAGTCATAAGTAGGGGTGGACGTTCGGTTCAATTTTTTGATTTTTGATTTTAGAAAAGTGTGCACCATATATCAAACCAAACTAATTCGGTTCGTTTTAGTTCAATATTTTTAAATCGGTTTTCGGTGTGAATGAAAAATAAAATAAGGACAAAGTATAAGATACTTAAAAATTTAAAACTATGTTAAAGAATGATGTGTCTCACCGTGGAACACTTTTTCTGCTAACTAAAAGACTATATTTGTCTTTACCAAGAACATTGTGCCTCCAACTACTTCTCAAGAAAAACAAGTACGAAGACGGGTTCCTTTACATAATGTACATTAATAAAAATATGTTTGAGTTCCTCTTGAAAATTAATATTTGAAGTTAACAATTTAATTATACATTTGTTGCTACTTTGATTTGTTCATGAATGATTTAATTGTTAGTTTAATTTTTATTTTTAGTTAAGAGAATGACCATACATATATATATATATATATAATTTTATTTTTATTTTTGTTCTTCGGTGCATCGAAGTTTTGAGACCCTTACACCGAACACCAAACCAAATAATGAACTTTTGAAAAAATAACACCGACACTGAACCGAAAAACCAAAGATTCGGTTCGATTTTTTGGTTTTTCGATATTTATACCCACCCCTAGTCATAACGTTCGGCATTTCCCCCAAACAGTTTCTTGAGCCCTTCAGTATTTTCACATTTGTTGGTGAGTCTATTATACCAGAAAGAGTCTATCGTGATTGTACTATCTCTGTCTATCCCAAAAACACCATGGTTGACTTAGTTGAGCTAGCTAGACATGGTGGATTTTGATGTAATTCTATGTATGGACTGGCTTCATGATTGTTATGCCTCAGTCTATTATAGAACTCGAGTAGTCAAGTTTCAGTTTCCTAATGAGCCAATTTTAAAGTGGAGGAGTAGTTCAGCAATACATAAGCGTCGTTTTATTTCATACCTTAAGGACGAAAAGTTAGTTTCTAAGGGGTGTGTGTATGAATTTACGTATAAATTTGTATAGTTTTAGAAATAGAAGATTTTTTTTAGTACTGGCACGTGTAATTAATTTATATGAAAAATGATTTTGTTCAACTATGTATTATATGGAATCACTATAAAATATGGTATACAAATTGGTTTTGCTTTTTCTTTATCATGTTATATACAATATGTATTAATATATAAAATTGATATATAATATGATATACAAACTAATTTACTTACTCCCATTTAAATCATGTTATATATGTATGTTCTATATGGAATGGATATATAATATGGTATACAAATTGATTTGCCTAAAAAATAATTGTACTATGTTATATACAAACATATAATTCAGTGTATGAAGTATTTATAAAATATGGTATACAAACTTGTTATTTATATATATATATATATATATATATATATATATATAATATGGTATACAAAATGGTTTACATTATTTTTCATACCACGTTAGATATAAAAATATACTAGTCTATGAGTTGTGTGAAAAATATGGTATATAAACTCATTTACGTAGTTTTTCTGTACCAACTTTTGTACAAGCATGTTTTATTATTATATGATTTATGTATAAAATATTATTATACAAATTGATTTACTTAATGGAGTGAGTCAATTAAGTAATAAAGTTTTGAAAAAATATGAGAGAGAATGACGGTATGTGTAATACTCTAGGATTTATGAATTTTCAATTGAGAGATTATGGAGGAGGCAAGAACGTAGGAGAAATTTATGGAATGAATACCAACTAATTGAGAAGAAATTTGGAGATTGATATTCTGTTAGTTTCAAAACTTTATGTTTATGGAAAATATAATTGATTTATCAATTAAAAATTTATTAACAAGATTAAAAATTTATTAATTACATTTTTTTATTTTTGTAATTGATTTATTATTTTTTTAGATTTTAATAAAAATCACTACCTAAAGATGGACTAGTTGGTAAAATACCAACTGATTCTAATACGTTAGTAATTTACAAACCAAAAAATTGATCCATGGTAAAAATTTCTAACCGATTTAGTAATTTTTGGCAAGTTACCAACAAATAATAATTAGTTGGTAATTTACCAACGTATATCTAATTAGTTGGTAAAATTAGCTACAAAATCCTTTTGTTGGCAAATACTTACTTAGTAATTCTTTGGTAATCCAACGCAATCCACACTCAAGGCTTGTCATAAACAGCAGTGAAAGAGATTGTCCCCGCACCCCCAACAAGTCCACGACAGCATATATAATGCCCCAAAGTATACTATGACAGCATGTGCAGGGCCCCTAACATATTACGGCAGCGTAGGTATGCCCCTAACATATTACAACAAATGTGTATGCTCCTAGTAACTATATCACGATAATGAGGAAGGATATCCAATATCACGCCACATATAATTTATAAAAGAATATTTAGTATTCTGTCAAGCACATGTTTGTCCCAACACATGGACCAGACAGATAAAACACATTTTTAAAGTAGGTTTGAAAAGCAAGTACTAAAGCATAAAGTCTCACTTAACTCGCTAATGACAAGTTCGACAACCTCACACGTGTAGAACACCAACCAAATAGCCCCAATGACCTCAATCTATGCAAAAATATTGATCAATGATATTAATTATGCTAGTCGGGGCCAAGTATCAGTATCCTAACTTTAAAGCTTAGCGTTACACCTTAATATCTCACCCTTAAACCATGGATTTAGGATAAAAAAATATCTCTACATCACTAACCAAACTGAATTAGTAAATTTTCTGCACCACAAATTAGCATTGTATTCCCAAATAGACAAACCCCGCATAAATAATATTAGACGAAAATAGGAATTTTGGTTGCTGCACCAGTTCTGTTTGCTACATCAGTTCGTAGCCAACAATGGCTTTAAATTTCAGCACTTAGGTTTCTTTTAAAGAAAAACATAGTTTCAGTACTTGTTTAGACAGAAGAATGCTTAACTACATAGTTGAGGTTTAAGCTAGCAAGAGCACACAATAACAAGAAGTTTAATACCCGCAACTTATCACCAAAACAGTGGTAGAAAGATTTAGTATCCGTTTATGAACTCCCAAAAATGTTTTCCCTGATTGCTGCGTTTTATTTTCTTCTCCAATATTAAGGATTGAATTGCCCTAATATTCTACTCCTTTCTGTAACTAAAGCGCAAAAAAATTAGGTTTAGCCTACTTCTTTTTAATACTCTTAATAACTATAATAATTATTAGTGAAATTACCAATTAACCCTTCATTACAAAAAATGGTTATTACAGCATTGCCTGTCATTCTTTGGATTCTGGACAGTATTTCCAGGAAGTGTTCCTTGCTAGCGTGGATTCACAGACGAAGATAGTTGACTCAACTGTTGCTCATTATGTTTAATGGATATTGCATGTGAATCTACCTTTTGCCCAATACTTGATAGATCAGTACGCATCTCTTTTACATTATCATCTGTCGAGTCAAACCTTTTCATAGTCTTGTACATCATATCCTCAATGCGATTTAAACTTGATCGTTCATCTTGATTAGCTGGTGGAACATATGGACCACTCATATCGTTTCTATTGTTGTACCCATTCCTATTGTAATTATTATCACAATTATAATTTCGTTCACGTTTGTAGTTGTTGTAGTTCAAACCATGATTTCCTAGACTGTGGCGCCAATCATCCTGCTTGGCGTTAGTCCTGAAACCCCCCGTCTGCTCATTCACAAAATTAGCATCTTCTTCATATATGTACTCATCATGATGTGGTGCTCTATTCTGGTAGTTGACTGCATTAACTTTCTCAGCACTCCCACTAAACTATTTTAACACCAAGCCGACCTCTGTTCTTAATTGCTCCACCTCTTGGAGAATATCTTCATTCATTTGATCATGAGTTGGTTGTACCGAAAAAGTGCTCTTTGCAGTGGCTGAACTTCTAGTTCTCCATGCTTTATTATTTTTAGAAATATTTTCAAGCTTCTCTGCAATCTGTTGTAATGTGTTTGCTCCGTACGATCCTCCAGCAATACTATCCAACACCGCTTTACCATTGTCATCCAGTCCTCTGTAAAAGAACTCCTTGAGTGATTCATCATTAATTCGGTAGTTCGGGACACTTCTCATGAAGCCTATGAATTTGTCCCATGAATCACTAACAGGCTCCCCAGATATAGCCACAAAGTTGTTGGTTTTATCTTTAAGCTTCCACTTCTTTGACAACGAGAAGTATTTTACCAAGGACACTCTGAGCAACTCCTCCCATGTGGTAATTGAGTTTTATGTAAGCTCAGATAGCCATTGATGTGAGGTCAATTATTTATTTATTTATTTATTTATTTATATATATATATATATATATTAAATTTTATCTTTTTATTATCATATTTAGCATACATTTTATGAATTAGTCTTTTTTTGTGTATTTAATTTATTGGATTGGTGTGAAGATGACTAAATTAGAAGCACAAATGAATTAAAAAAAAAAAGAAATCATATAAGAAAATAAAATCGACTGCTTAATGGATTAAATTTAATAAAATAATATACTTCTATTATAGAGAAGAGCCATGAAAAGGGCTACCAATGACATTTAAAATTTTTTAACTTCATTTGAGGGAAAAATAATAATTGTATAGTTAATGATCAAAATGAAAATCTAGAAGAATCCATACATGTCCTTACTTTTTTTATGGGCCCATAAGGATATTTTCGTAATTGTGTTAAAATTAAGTGTTTCTATTGGTTAACTTATGGAAAACAATAAAAAAATTGTTAAACTTGTTTTGACATGTTTTAGAAATAAAATTTTGAACTAATTTAAAAGAAAATGTGTTTGTATAATTAATATTGTATTCCTAAAAATACTTTTAAGGATATTGCGTAAACATATTTTTAGTATTATGTTACTTCATATGACCACTACTGAAGTTCGTATATTCATTATTAAAATAGTCCTTAAAATGTTGTATAAATATTTTTTAATTAATTTAAAGAAAATATATGATAATCTGATTAAGAACACTATAAAAGCTAAATCACAACGATTCTCCAAGGTTTTAGAAATCCTAGGTCTAAACAAGATATAGAGAATCAAGAATCTGACTGAATTCTAGGGACCTAGTGGATGAAAGGAACCCACTAGTGAAATCCCACATACCTGGTGATGAAATCTACGGAGAAATCCTTCGATTTTGGGGCTTAAACTTGAAGCAAACCTTCTGATTGTTCTTGGGAAAGTAGCACCTCTTTCTTCTCCTTTTTGCTCTAAGTTTGGATAATTTTAGGTGAATGAGGGTTCTGGGTATGTCTGACTAAGTTATTAGGCTTAAACTGAGTAAAACGACGTAATTTAGGCATCAAACGAGGTAGTTTAAAGGTCTAACGCATGGGGGGAAAGACCAAAATAACCCCAACATAAAATTTGACAGAGCCATCGACGATCCCTGACCGACGAACCATTGACTGACCGACGGTCCGTCCTGGAAGGGCGTCGTTTGGCGTCTGGGTCTAGGTTCTGAGGGTCACGATCAACGAACTTGGACCACGGACCATGGTCCCACCTAAGGTTCGTAGGTCTGGCTGTGGGTCGTGATTTTCTGGAAGTTCTAGATGGCCAACCCGCGGACCCTACCAACGGTCCGTGGTTTGGCCTCCGTCGGTGGCACCTGCAAGTTCTGAAAATCATTCATTTGGTCTTTCTCGAATCCGAGGTGTTACATTATCTCCCCCTTGGAAACATTCATCCTCGAATGAAGTCTAAACTAGCTGAGTATGGAGGGAAGGAGCTGCAATCCCTACCATTAAGTACTAGAAACTGATATCTGACAGAGGTGAGTTCCAAGAACATGCAAATATGCTGAAAATGCAAGAAAAACTGAAGGAAGATGATACTAAGACTGATTTTTACGCAAGAGTAAACCGAGACACTGGAGATGAACTATTACCTCAAGCTGAAACGGAATCGGAAGGAAAGAGATGAGGATACTTGGCCTTCATGGCTGCTTCTGCTTCCCTAGTAGCTCCCTCTACGGACTAACTCCTCCACAAAACCTTCACTGAAGCTACTTCTTTATTCCTCAACCTAAGAACCTGACGATCAAGAATTTCAACTGGCACCTCTTCATAAGTGAGACTATCCTTCACAGCCACACTTTCTAATGGTACTATCGATGTCGGATCACCCACACACTTTTTCAACAAGGAAATGTGGAAGACTGGATGAACCGCTGCTAGTTCTGCTGGCAACTCCAACCCATATGCCACATTACCAACCCTTTTCAGGATTCTGTAAGGACCAACATATCTAGGATTGAGCTTCCCTTTCTTGCCAAATCTCATCACCCCTTTCATAGGTGACACCTTTAGGAAAACCCAATCATCGATTTCAAACTCTAAGTCCCTTTTTCTCACATCTGCATAGTACTTCTGAAGACTCTGAGTTGTATTTAGTCTATCTCTGATGAGCTGAACTTTTTCCATAGCCTCATGAAACAAATATGGCCCTATCAAAGTTGCTTCACCTACTTCGAACCAACCAATCGGAGATCTACATCTATGCCTATATAGTGCCTCATACGGGGCCATCGAAATACTGGAATAGAAGCTATTATTATAGGCGAACTCTATGAGAGGTAGGTGATCATCCCAACTTCCCTTGAAATCGATCACACAAGCTCTCAACATGTCCTCTAAGGTATGAATGGTACGCTCTGCCTGACCATTCGTCTGTGGATGAAATGTTGTGCTGAGATTTACCTGAGTACCAAGACCTTTCTGAAATGATTTCCAGAAATGAGAGGTAAACTGAGGACCTCTATCTGAGATGATAGACAAGTGAACCCCATGCAACATTACTAACTCATGGATGTAGAGTTTGGCGTAGTCCTCCACTGAATCTGTAGTTTTGACAGCCAAGAAGTGAGCGGACATAGTGACTTTGTCTACTATCACCCAAATAGAGTCATGTTGTCTGCGAGTACGCGGTAAACCCATAATGAAGTCCATGTTTATCACTTCCCACTTCCATGTAGGAATGTTAATATCCTGAGTCATACCTACTAGTTTCTGATGTTCTACATTAACCTGTTGACAGTTAGAACACTTAGCCACGAAGTCTGCTATGTCCCTCTTCATGTCGCTCCACCAAAAGACTTCCCGTAAATCACGGTACATCTTAGTGGCACCTGGATGAATGGAATACCTGGAGTTATGAGCATCTGTAAGGATTTGTTGCCTCAACTAACCCACATTAGAAACATATAAGCAACCCTGGTACCGAAGCACAACATCTCCCCCTTGGGAGAGAACCTCAACTTTCTACTGATGAACTGCACCTTTCAACTGAAGTAATATAGGATCACTATCCTGTTTTTCCTTAACCTCCGCTACCAATGAAGATTTTGATCCATTTTGAACTATCACCCCACTATCTGATGTGTCCGTAAGGCAAACTCCTAAGCGAGCAAGCCGGTGAACATCTTTGGCTAGCTCTTTCCTTTCTTCCTCAACATGTGATACACTACCCATACACAGCCTGCTGAGAGCATCAACCACTACATTGGCCTTACCCGGATGGTACAACACATTCATGTCATAATCCTTGAGGAATTCAAGCCATCTCCTCTGACAAAGATTCAACTCTTTCTTGTTGAACACATACTGGAGGCTCTTATGATCTGTGAATACATAAACATGAACACCATACAAGTAGTGTCTCCAAATCTTTAGGGCAAATACTACAGCTGCAAGCTCGAGGTCATGAGTCGGGTAGTTTTTATCATGAACCTTAAGTTGTCTAGAAGCATAAGCTATGACCTTACCACACTACATCAACACAAAACCTAGGCCGACCCTGGATGCATCACAATAATTCACATAATCATTTGAACCATCTAGTAGAGTCAAGACCGGAGTTGTAGTCAACCTAGTTTTCAGTTCTGAGAAGCTTTTCTCACACTCATCTGACCACTGAAATTTGACCTTCTTCTGAGTCAAATTGGTCAATGGGGAAGCTATGGATGAAAATATTTCGACAAATATCCTGTAATAATCGGCCAAACCCAAGAAACTTTTGATATATGTTGGGGAGGTGGGTCTGGGTCAGTGTTGTACTGCCTCAATTTTCTGAGAATCCACTCGGATCCCTTCGCTGGATACCACATGACCAAGGAAAGCGACGGACTGTAACCAGAATTCACATTTGCTGAACTTAGTGAATAGCTGGCGATCTTTGAGAGTTTGCAGAACAACTCTCAGATGAGTCGTATGCTCTTCCTCACTTCGAGAATAAATGAGGATATCATCAATAACGATGATGACAAACAAGTCCAAATACTATTTGAACAACCTGTTCATTACATCCATGAAAGTTGCAGGAGCATTTGTTAGTCCAAAAGACATAACTATAAATTCATAATGACCATACCGAGTTCTGAAAGCTGTCTTTGGAATGTCACTATCTCTGACTCTGAGCTGATGATAGCCGAATCCGAGGTCTATCTTAGAAAAGTAACTAGCACCCTAAAGTTGGTCAAACAAGTCATCAATCCTGGGGATGAGATACTTATTCTTGATTGTGACTTTATTCAACTGCCGATAGTCAATGCACATTCTGAGAGAACCATCTTTCTTTTTCACGAACAATACTGGAGCACCCCATTGAGAGATACTAGGTCTAAGGAAGCCCTTATCTAGAAGATCTTTCAACTACTCTTTCAATTCCTTAAGCTCGGCTGGAGCCATTCTGTAAGGAGGAATCAAAATGGGCTGGGTATCTCGGAGAAGATCTATTCCAAAGTTGATTTGCCTTTCGGGAGGAACTCCAGGAAGATCTTTTGGAAACTCATTTACTACTGGGACTGACTCAAGAGTTGGGGTTTCGGAGTTTGAATCCTTAACCCACACAAGATGATACATATACCCTTTGGAAATCATCTTTCTGGCCTTAAGGTAAGAAATGAATCGACCCATAGGCAGTGAGCTACTACCCTTCCACTCTAAGACTGGCTCGTTTGGAAACTGAAACCGAACGATCCTAGTTCTACAATCAACTGAGGCATAATAGGAATGTAACCAATATATGCCTAGAATGATATCGAAATCTACCATTTCTAACTCTACAAGATCTGCTGAGGTGACTTTCTGAGAGACTGTGGCAGGGCAATTTTTGTATACCCGTATAGCTATAAGTGGGTTACCAACTGAAGTAGAGACTGAGAAGGGTTCTGAGAGACTTTCTGGACTGACATCGAAGTTTACTGCTATATAGGGAGTTACAAAAGACAATGTACCCCTGGATCTAACAATGCATAAACATCTAAATGAAAGACTCGTAACGTACCAGTGACCACATCAGGAGAATCTTCCTAATTCTGGCGAGCCTGGAGAGCATATAACCTGTTCTGGCGCTGACCGCCACCTGTAGCAGATGAAGCACCATGCTGAGTTGGGTGACCTCCTGGTGCTTCTGGAGCTGTAGACTGAACCTTATTGTTGTTACCTCCTTGCCCCTACCTGGCAGAAGGGCAATCCCTCAATCTATGGCCAGACTGACCACACCCAAAGCACCCTTCCTTCCTTGCAAGACACTCGCCCAGATGGTTCTTACCACACTTTGGACAAGTTGGGAAGGTCATGTTACCTGAAGTACTCCCCTGAGACTTAGAGCCTGATGCCCTTCCTTTCTGATCCTGTCAAAATCTGGGGGGTGAAGCACTAGCTGATGAAGGTGATGGGGCTTTAGACCTCTGTTGAAACTGCGAGCGATTTCGACAACCCGATTTCTGCTGAGAGTATTCATAATTTCCTGTTCTAGCCCTCTTGTTGTCCTTAGCCATTTCCCTAAGATTATCTCCCTCAACCTGCTGAGCATGAGTCATAACCCCAGAGATATTCATATCCTCTAACAGCATAGCTGTAACATCTCGCTAATTGAAAGAACTAGAAAGAGCTAAAATTAGAAAGAGTTGTTTTGGAAAGAATGAAAAATCTGGAAAATTGGTTAAGTTAAGTTAAGTTTGAATTTTTGGTCAACTTAAAACAACCATAAATCCTAGCTTAGGATGATTAATGTGTGCTTCCAGATACCGTAGGAAATATCTTGGAATTATCTTTCCAACGCCGCTGAGTTTGCGTGATTCCGAGTTCGTATGAGTGAGATATGCCCATTTGAAGTTGTGTTGTTCAAATAAGGAAAGTCTAAACCGGATTTTGGAAGGGCGTTTTAGTCTTTTCCTTACCCAATTGTTTTATTTCGTTTTTAGTAATTAAGTTAGGGTCTAATTAGAATTAGATCAGCTTACGCTTTTACCAAAACAAGTTAGGGTGTTGAGAGAAGAGAGAAGAAGAGGAGAAAAGAGGAGAAGGAGCAAGAATCGTCAAGATCTTCAAGAATCG